>CACTHL010000434.1:0-103020 GCA_902712375.1 Dioscorea dumetorum
CCTAACATCAATGTGCTTAAGACTTCAAGTGAAAACTTGAATTGGAGGTATCTTTAGTATGCATGCGTTAGAAAACATCATCAATGAACTAAGGGAAAATTTTTTAGGATAAGCCAATGAACTAAGGAAAAGCCTCAAAATCACATGAAAAACATGACAAGGCATTTATTACAAAAGCTATGATATTTGTAAAATGCGGATAGTTGGATTCGCTTGAAATCAAACAAAAGAAGTAATGGGGATCTTGAACTTGAATTATAGAAACACCTAATTAAAGTGGGAGTTTCTTCTTTAATTACTAATAACACAAGTTAATGTTCATCTAATTAAATGCCACATTCTTTGAGTTACTCCATGTGTAGGCCAAACCAAACGTTATTGGGTGGATGAACAAGAGTATAAAAAATTACAAGAAGTTTGTTCAAATTATGAACAAGTGAACATTGGGCCAAAATGAGATTAAGTGAAGGTGAAGACGAAGAAGACACCAAAAATTCGGTAGACCAACACTCATATAAAGTACAGCTTTTCTTCGGGGAATACAATTGATGAAATTGACTTGATATATGGTTTCACAAGAAAAACATCGGTATTAGCTTGGACAATTTCTAAGTAGAAATTGTAAAATCCTGGCTAATATTCATTATGAAGGATTTCGAGTTAACATCCCTAGGTAATAGCCTCGTGGGTAATAATTTGCAGGGATTGTATAATCCCTTGCTAAATAACAGCAATTGTGTGGAGTAAATAATAAATTCCACAGGTAATTAATGTTAATCAATTCATCAAAGACAAGGATTTGCTTTGAAATATTTTCACGGGAAATCCCTAGGTAATTTAAGTTAATTGATTCGTCATACACAAAAAATTTCCTTTGAAGGCAACACCTTTGAAATCCCTGATGATAATGTTAGCAAGGGAGTTTCTGCATCTAATCCGTTGCTAAAGTTTCCAAATGTACAAATGTTAGTCTTTGGGTAATCCCTAAGTAATAGTTACGTGCATTATGTTATTGGGTAATTCATTAGTATTTCGATGTAGCGGTAATGAATCATACCCTTGCTAAATATACTTAGGGTTTACATTTCTTGGGTAATTCATGGGTAATAAAATTTGAAAAAATGATTATTCCACAGGAGTAATCATACTAATATAAAACAAAAGTTTTACTTATTTATTTTAAATTATATTATAAATTATAATACAAAAAACCTGTATTAAATCATTCGTTTAGAATAATCGAGTCAATTTTACTACAATATGCTAAAAATAACCATTGCAATCTATCATAACCAAGTATGAAAGATAAAATTAAACATTGTCAAAGACATTAAAAAACAACACAATTCATATTCAAAAAATAGCTTCCAAGCGCATATAGCTAATATAAGTGGCAAGTACTAAAACTCAAAGTATCACAAGCAAACAACAAATCACCGAGGAAATATGTCACAAGATAAGAACATTAACTACTAAGTTGGTGGAGTAGGATCAACATCTTCATCATGACTTGATTAATTTATTTGAGAAGGTGCTTGATTTTGAGATATACGTAATTGTAACATCCTCCTCATTTCAACCACCTCTTGTTGAGATTCTTGAAGCACTTGTTGAGTTTCTAGGCGTTCTTGTTGATGCCGCTCTTCTTGCATTTGTAGTTGATTACGAGCAGATGCTAACTCATTTTGTAAATCTTCATTAATAATAGGTTCACATGAATAGGCTCACATGAATACTATTGAAAAAATATATTTAAATAAAATTGCAAATTCAAAATAAGTCTACATATAAATTGTTCATAATTCAAGAATGGGTGAGAAGACCAAGATGATCCAACCTCTCGAACACTTGTACTTGTGAATTGAGTTTCCAATAAAGGTATGATGACCAGTTTCGCCGGTGAGTCGATGGCGAGAAAAGTTGACCCAGTTCCAAATATAACCGGCTACTTAAATTGCTAGAAATCACATATTGCACAGTGGTTAGCCTTTAAATCAAAATTCCAAACAACTATTAAAAATATAACATCAAATCAAATATAGTAACCAAAAAATCTAGGATTCAATTGAAAAAGTTGAACTATTAAATACTCACAAAAACTAATTAATAATAAAATAAAATAAAATAAAATTATATTATATATATATATATATATATTTGTTGGATGGCCAACCAACAAATAAGTATTTAATCCATATCGTTCTTTGGCACCACCAACATCCATAGCTAGAAACCCAACTCAAGGTGAAAGCATGTACCACTCAAGAAGTTAGTACAAATGACTCCAAAGAAAAATTCTCACTCCAATTGATTTAACTTTAATAATTGATATAAAATTCAATATTTCATATCTTGCAATCCTATCAAACCAGCATCCTAATCAAAAGCAGAAGTAAAGATCCAGCATAATTGTTAATGAGGAGATAATGCAAACTGGAATCCAAGATTACATGTATTCGTAACTTGTCAACTTCAATTCCTATAAGAGAACCCAGATTCTCTTGTTGCTCTAAAATTGATATGTATATAAGAAGGGCCGCCAAGTATTCAAATATTTTGGTGACTATAAGGAAACAAAAGACACAAATGGATTCACAAGAGTAAATATATTCCAATATTTGTTTTGCTTTGCTTGTGAATATATTCCAAAGAACTACATCAAGAATTCAATTATAAGCAGTTGTTAGAACGATTGACTAACCCACTATTAGTAGATATAGGTGCAATCGAGTCGGAAGAGAAGCCCATCGTTGTATAAAAATAAATAATTGTGAGTGAATATACCAAGAGAAACAAAGCTAGTACAATCCAAAAGCATTCATACAATGACATTTACAATCTTGAACATGACAATCAAAGAAACTAGGCATCTAATTTGCAAAGTTCAAACTTCAAATAATATAGAAATATGATAAAAATCCAAGGTTGTTAAAGTAGGCTACATACATATGTTTGAATTTTGATGTGAGTTCAAGAGGTCCACAACTAAGAATTCAAACACTGGCACATATTTCCTGTACCAGAATCACTTCACAGTTTAGCATAGAAGGACTACTATATCATCTTTATGGTTTCTCAAATACTATTGTATAATATATTTAATTACTAAAAAATCAAAGAAAACTTGAACACTGGTGTGGAGCTAAAGGTCAAGAGTCGGCAGCCACTTTCAAACAGCCAGCTGGAGTTTAGTGTTGCATTTATTATATAATTCTCATTATAACTCCAAACTATTAACACTAGAAGAATGAATAGTTGCTTAAATGAAGATATAACTATTAAGCAAAGTATATGCATATTAGATAAACTTAGTGTGACAAATAGAGATCTGAATGTTCACCAAAAATTAAAAAATAAATAAATAAATGAAAAGAGTTGTGAAAAACCAGGTTGATAGAACATGAGATTGAGGAGCAAGATGAAAATGACATCATAAAAACAGAAAAATATGTGGAGAGTTTAGAAGAACACACACCTTAAAATCCTAAAGAATGAGAAGTACCTTCCCAAAGTACAAATAAGAAAATCAATTGACACAAAATTCAAGCACTCTATTCATTTCCACAAAATAATCCGCACCATGGTAAATCAAAATGGAAAAAGAAAAAAATAATCAATATGAGTGGTAAATGATGCGGAGCCGGTTAACACCAAAACAAGGGGCCATTTGTAAGCGTCGGCAATGTAAATGCTTGCAATGATAAAAGCTACTTGAACAAGGCCCCTTTCCCCTACAAGAACCTCAAATTTATTCCCAACCCACACACAAGACGCATATGCAGACCCATTCGTTACCTCTGTTCAGGTAAAAAATTCCATATATCTATAAACATGGGAATTATAAAAAACTTTAAGGTAGAAACATGCTTGAAATGAAACGGTGTGGACCAGCATACTTACATCAGTTTACAATAGCATAAGCGTGAGCTTATTGCAGAGAAAGGTAAGTGATCACCAAAGAGGTCGTTAAAAAACTACACATACGTAAAAGGCATCACGGATTGAATATATATACCACTGTAGCAAACTTTTTAAGAGAAAAATCTAGGAAAAATAGTAGCTTTAACTAGCTCTACTCCCAATATTCACAAACAAAGCAAATCAAAATCCAAATAGCTGCTGTAATCCATCAAACAACCATCACGACCACTGAATCAAAACCCTAATAATAGGTCAAAAACCAAACCACAATTTCAAAGAAAAACACACAAAAATACTACATTTCCTGCAATTCGTTAACAAATCAACACAAACTAATGAATCAAAACCTCAAATTTAAGATCACAATATTCACAACCACACCTAGTCTAACATTGCAATTAAGTTTAAAAAGTTTTTGAAATAACAAAGAAGGAAGGCTTACCTTCCTTTCCCTAGCAAGGCTTCAGCCTTGATCCTGCTGCAAATTAAGAAGATCGACAGAAGAAGAAAAAAACATGGGCGATCAATCGGTGCACGAGGAGGAGATGAGCAGGCGAGATTCACCGCAGCCACCCCCACCCAAGGGAGCTCGAGACTAGGGCTTCTTCGGTAGCAAAAAAGATGAAAAACTACATGAACTGGGGAAAACTTAAATGAAAAAAAAAACACCTTCGATTAGAATATGGTGGCTGCTCCATTTCTCTCGCTCTCTCTTTTCCTATCTTGATGATGGGCATATACCTAGCTATTTACAATTCGCCCCCCATAAATATTCCAAATTCTTGCTTCTTATTTGATAGAGTTTAGAAATAAATAAATAAATAAACATTAGGGACATTTCTGTAATGTATCCTATTAACCAATTATTTTTTTAGTGTTATTTGTAAAAATAAGAAATTTAAAATGCTTATTTAATATATGGATTAATTTATTATACCGACGGAATTCCGTTGCTATTAACCTCAAGTTTCCGTCGGTAATTCTTTATGAAACTCCGTCGGTAATCTTTTTTGTGATTGATCCCAATAATTGTTACGTTATCAAGATAGTTAAAACCAATTGCATTGCAACTTTTTTTTTTTTAATATTGTTTTATTAATTCAAAAAAAATAAGAAAAATCAAATTAAAACTGAATTAAATTTTAGTTAATGGGAAATTTGTTAATTATAAATGTTTTTAGGGATATTAAAACATAGAGGCTAGAGTACAAGGAGACGTTGAGGTTATTAATTATTTTATTTTCTTTTAATGCAAATTTTTTAATAAAAATCATGCTATTATATATATATATATATATATATAATGAAGTTTAAATAATAAATAATAAGATTTTTAAACTCAATAACAAATCTAAGAAAAGCAATTTAATACTCTTATAAAAAAAACAAGGTACTTTATATTTACCTAGGGATTAGCTATGAACTAAACATGATGGTTTTAGTCCCTAGCTAATCCCTAGGTAATTGTTAAGATCAACAATTTTACCTATAGAAACTAATCCCTTGCTAAATAAAAATCCTAACAAATAAAAATACCCAAGGATTAGCAACGGGCAAATAACGACTCTTTACCTAGCTAATCCCTCGGGTAATGTAAATGTTGTTCAATATACCTTGAGGATTAGCTAGGAACAAATAACAACTAACGCTGCCCTAGCTAATCCCCGGGTAATGTTAAAAGCAGTTCAATTTACCCGGGGATTAGGTAGGGAAAAATAACAACGAAGAGTTTACCTAGCTAATCCTTGGGTAATGTTAAAATTGTTCAATTTTACCCGAGGATTAGCTAGCGTATAGATACCAACGGATAATTTTCGATAGTAATTCATTACTAAATATTAGCCGCGAAGGTCCCGCGATATTTAGCAATGGAATAGCTTAGGAAAGTTTTGTCGTTGCTAATTCCCCTAGGTATTTCCCGTGTAATCCCCGGGTAATGTTTTTAATCTTTATATCTAATCATTCCTTTCTAATCCTTAGCTATTCCACGGCGAATTACTCGGGGAAAATGTTTCCTGGGTAAATTTAGTTGGTAATTAACAATTTTCTTGTAGTATGTAGAAATACACAATGATGAGATTGAAGATGAAGTATCCCCCGAAGAGCCAATTTCTTCTAGGTTCAAGAAAGTTAGAATCGTCACGATGTTAGCAAGTTGTTTACGGCGGTTTAGTAGGTGTCTAATGCTATCATTCAATCAACAAATGCAATGATCGAAGCATTTCACAATGTGTTGGTTTGTGACTACCCAAATGTTGAATAAATTTGTTTTAAATGTAAGTCCAATTAAAGGTTCTGAGGTCTGAGCTATGCTTATGGACTTAGGGTTCTCATAACCTTTCTTAAACAAAGCTTACATGGCTCTCATTATTAATCCCAAGATGCTAGATAATGGGATGTCCGCATGAATATCGGAAGTCTTTGTTGTTGGCTTTAATAGGCTATGATTATGATTCAAGCGATTAAAAAAATGAAAGGTAAACATCTACTATCTAAGAAAACATTTTGGGTGATATTTATCAATGTCTAATTAACTAATTTTGTTGTTTGTTATTGGTAACATGTTTGAAACATTATGAAGATAAATACTCTTGGTTTGTAAATACATCTTTATCATTTTTATCATTTTGTATTATTTTTTTATATTATTTAGTTAGTTTTCTTTCATGTTTTGCTATTATGGCTTTTAATGCAGGAAAAACATCAAAATGTTAAGTTCATGTACACTAAAAGCAGTGCATGTGCTCAAAAGTTGAGATTCATCTATGCGAGGTGTTGAGCACTATTAAGTTATCTTACGTTTTGTAAAACTAGCGCATTGTTGAAATCTACTAAGTTACTTTATATTTTGTAAAACTAATGCGGTTGTTAAAATCTACTAAGTTGTTTTATATTTTGTAAAATAATGTTGCCTTTAATTGATAATAGCACATTTGAGTTAATCTATGCGATATTAGACCAATATTAATCTTTTTTGTTTTTTGTTTTAAACGGTGTAGGCTAATATATTAATCATTTTATTTTATATGTTTTTAAAAAATATTAAGTATTTATTACCTACAATTCAAATTATCAAATTAATTTATTAAGTAATTTTATTACTCAAAATAAAATCTTATATTTAATAAGGAGTACCTTCGTATAAAGGTTTTATGCAGAGAATGAATGAGGTTATACACTTAATGATATGAAAGGTAATTTTTGTAATACCAGTCCGTAACTTTACCTCTCTTTACCCTCAAATCAAACACAAAAAAAGTTTGCAAATCTTTATTTACTTTACTTTTATTATAAAGAATGTAGTGTTTAAAACTTTTTTACTTCTCTTACCATACCTTACCTTATTTTATGAAACTTTCCTATACCTTTTTCTAAGCAAAATTTAAAAAAAATTCATGAAAAGACTTGTATTTAATCAAAAGAAAGCACCTTAGTTCAAAGAGAATGATGTTGGAGAGAAGCTAATGATAGGCGATGGAGTGACATGGCCTTCTTCAACAAACGATTGCTCAATCGTGCAATGGAAAAGGAATGGAGGAGCCGATTGATATTTGGAAGTGTGAGTGAGAGAAAATGTGATGGCCGATCTGATGTGGAAGAGCCACCTCGGAGGGAGAAGAGATATGAAGAGAGGAGAGGGAGATGGGTCTAGGGCTTAAGGATTTTATTTTAATTTATGTTATTTATTTTAAGAGAGTTTTTTCATTTAATCATTGTAAATACTTATTTTTTTTAGAAAAATATTGAAAACCTAATATATGATTAATATAGATGGTTTCAAACACTATATATTACTATTGCATTCATATTGAAATATATATATATATATATATATATTTTGTTAAAATAATTGAATATAAAGTTAAGTTATAAATATTTTATAAACAACCGTTAAAAAGAATCTATAGTTATTTTTGGATAAATTGTTGTTTATATTATCATTCTATACTAATAATAAAAATTCAAAGTAAATTAATTGAGCAAAATAAACATGTCGAAGTATATTTATATTATTATTTAGTATATATAATAATTAATTATATATATTATAGTATAATGATTATGAACAACAATATTGCCAAAATGAATTTTCCTTTTCTATTATATGAGAGTATCTCACAATAAAAATTCTGTTTATTTAAGTATATACACATGCATATACTTCGGAGCATTAATAAATTCGAAGTGTATAATGATATTGTTAATGTGATTAATAATATAAAAAAGGCGGTGGAAATATCAATGTAGATTAAAAATTAATGAGGGATTAATTTATGTAAAACGATATGGTTAATTTGATTGAATTCATTGAGCCTACTCTCAACGCAAAATAATAATAATAATAATAATAATAATAATAAGAGAAAATAAAATTGTTAAGGGTGAGAACTTGCCATTCGAGGTAGTTTGTGTTAGAAATCCAAAGTTCGAGTACGGTATACCGATATCTAAGCATCCAAATCGTCGTATATCAAAAACGCAGTACAACATCTAATATGTTGTATTAATCATATAATTGATTATAGCGGAAGCGAGGATCACATACCTCCAGACCATAGTAAGTTAGATAGGAGTTGAATAGATCAAGATTCGCACTTCTTCACGAAGCTTTCACTTGAGGAAAATCTAAGCACTAGATGAAACCAAGAGCTCTTTCAATCTATCCCGTTCTCTCCGTCGATGGAGCGGGGTACCTTTAAGAACGATAGATTGGGGACCCCCGGTCTTTGTCCTATATATAACTCTTACCATCAAAAGATTAACTCCACTTAAAACACTAAGTAGATCATTATCCAAATTGCCAAATTAGGATTAACTTAGGATTCTTATGATTAAGTCATGGACCACTTAATTGGGTTTGAATTCGGATTGGATTAATATCATGACGAAGTTATTCTAATGGAATTCAAACTATCGGTTTGGTGAAAACCGCCACGAGTTTTCACAAGTCGCCTTAAATTGCATACATTTCCTGTGATTTTAAGAAAAACTACAATGAAATAGAAGTAAACTACAATGAAATAGAAATATAATTTGATCTTACTTATTTCGATGGGAAATTTTTGAGGCACTTTGTTGTATTGTTAATTTCCAGTTGAACTTTAATCTTTCCTTTCATATATAGTGTACTATAGATTAAGTTTTTAATAGTCATTTATTTTCTTAAAAAAATTATAATTTATATTAAAGAAAAAGTTCTTCTCAATAGGATAACATCCTCAATAAGCTTAGAGTGTTTTTTTAAAAGGGATTTCTTCAAAACAGGGTGTTTTCTTTTAATTACCCCAAACTTTTAATGAGCCGTATAAGAAATTAAGAATATATATGTACAATACTCAAGGTCAATGCCATGAGGGCACTTACATTAGATGGATATCTCCATCGCTTATTCATACTTAACATTATTATAGACTTGGATATTGTAATACTACTTGTCTTATTAACACCATCTATCTATATTTCACTCTCCCCGTGCCTTCACAAACTCAAAAGGGAATGGCTGGTTTTCCTTACTCAAAACCAACCACCTCTTACCATCCTTTATAACAACACTCAAATCCCCACACACAGGCTTACAAAAGTTACAAACACCAGGGCAAAATCTAAGCTTGTAAGAGCCCATATACTCGTCAACTTTAAACCAGTTGCTCAAAGTATCCTTTCCTGGATTCCCTTTAACTCCATCAGTTGCCACATAATACAATCCTGTATCATCTTCAGAACCAGTTAGCCTCCACACATTAGACCCTATGCATATTGTTATGGCTTGGAACTGAATGTTAGTATCAGCCCCTATGTTGAGGGTCTCAGTATTAGGGTTTACAGGTGAGAAGATCACTGGATAGCCCAAGTCTGCTCCTGACTTAGCTTGGCCTACTAGTAATGGGCAAGAATTGTTCGGGCTATCGAGAATGAGCCCTCCGGCGATATCTCGAGCCGCTGGCCTGATGTAATATTGTGCACCAGGCTTAACAATATCACCATCCTTGTCGAGAACAACATCGGTTATGGCTTTGGCGGAGATGAGGATGGAGAGGAGGATGGTGATCAGGAGAAAGAGCTTCATTCTGATGAAGAAGAAGAGGTGTATATTGTCTGTAATTTAATATTTGAGAATGGGGTGAAGGTAATCGGTTAGGTTTATATAGGACTTGGGCAAAAGCAATTGGGTGGAGAGGTTGGCAAGAAACCATGCAAACGTATGGTGTAGTTTGCAGTTGACACAGGACAAAGAGGTAGGCGGCTTGATCTTATCATGAGAGACGTGGAGATTGATTAATTAATTAATTTTAGAGATGCATGTGCTCAAATATTATCTGATGTCTTTGTGATGTCTTTTGTATGTGTGTGTGTGCGTGTCTTTAATTTTCTTCAAAAATCCACCTCCACCGCCCTTGTTGACGAAAGAGCACCTCATCAGTTAGCTAAATTTTAGCACAACCTATCTCGTGAACACTCTTTCCACGGCGTTATTTTGTTAAGAGCTCAATGCGGAAGCGTGATCAAGATCGGTGCCTTGCTGACAGATGACCAAGTTAAACCTATAGGTAATTCTTGGCACGGAATTATGGCTTTGTTTGAATTTTCTAAGTGAATGAGTGAGTTTTTTTTTTTTTTTTACAATGGTGGTGTAATTGGTCTTCTTAAATTTTGGGTGTATAATAGGGGTTTTACACTAAAAAACCTCATGGGCTTATTGGCTCAACCTTATACCTATATTTATAGCTTTGTTTTTACTTGTCCCTAACCAATATAGGACTATTTTTAGTTTCAACAGTTTTTGGGTGTGGGCTCTGAGATAGCTAGATCTATCTACATGGGAGTTAGTGGAGCAATTGTTCCTCGGTCCCTAAAATTAAAAGTAGCCATTGAATGTACCCATAGAGTTATTCTTGTATATATAGTTAAATTTTTTAATTTTTACCATTTGTCGTCATTAATATTAAAAAAAAATTAAAAAAATTAAAAAAATTATATGATAAACTTTTTTCTCATTGAGTAAAAATTCTGGATCTGTTCTGATCCTCAGCTATCCCACCTTGGGATACGTATTGGCGCTAACTTAATCAGGTTTCTATATGAAACTTTTATGGTAACCTACTTAATTGATCAACAGTTTAAACAATGTTTATATGATTAGTGATTTGTGCATGATATTTCCAATAAAAACTGTGATCATTTAAAAATCGTTTTAAGTCGAATATAGAGCGGGGTCGATTGAATTTTTTTTAAACTATTAATTTAGTAAGTATTTATTAAATAAATAATTTAAAGTTACAATTATTACAATTAAGAATAGATGTTTGTCCGTGTGTGTGTATTAGTGGCAGTTGGGTGTTTGATTTGGAGGTTGGCAGGATAAACTAAGATTGTCTGGGTTGTCCTACAACGTGTGTTTTTGAAATTATTTTTAAAAGAAAATTTTTATATTTAATTAACCATATTTTAACTTAATTAATAATGACCAAAATAAAAAAAATCGTAGTTGTTTATTAAACTGATTATTTAATATGCTTATTAAATAAATAAATTTTATCAAAAACATTTTGATGAGATGCTAACTAGAGACCAAAACAGAGGCCAACATAAGCTACATAAGGAAATTAGGACCGGTGAGATAAGACCATTGTTATCTATGTTATAAAGAGGTTTTTGGTTGCTATTCCCTAAAAAAATAGATAAATGCCCTTAATTTTAAATATTACATGCCACAGGCCATTGTTTTAACATTATTTTAGTTGCCACCTCTTGGTTTCTTTTACCAATTTTTAATTTCATTTTACTTATCATTTCTGAATAAAACTATACTTTTGTTTATATCGATTTTTTTATTAAAAAAAATTGTTTTTATCCCTGAGGATAAAAAAAATATAAATAATAAAATAATAAAATAAATATATTTAAAAAAGGGGTGAGATAAGAATGGAAATCCGAAATTCAAATTTTGATTTCTTTTTCGGATTTTGTTAACTAATAAAATAAAAAACAATAAGATAAACCCATTATATTTTTTGAAAAACAAAATCTCTATCATCCGAGTGGTTGTGGATCTTCGGAGAGAAAAAGGGGGAGAATGGAGAGATTCTAAAAAAAATCACGAGAGAGATAGAAGAGAAGAAAAGAGTAAAATAGAAGAAAAGTGAAAGAAGAGAATAGTGTTTTATTAAAAAAAAAGAGAGAGGAGCTAACACACAATGAGAAAAAAAAGTAGAAAAAAAGGGAAAGAAGAAGAAGAAGAGAAAGAAAGGGAGATCAAAACATAGAGAAGGGCTCTTGGAGTTAAACAAAAAAGAAAACAAAAAAAGGTAATGTTTGGATTTCTCCGGTAAAAATAAGTTCTAAGTTTTGCATAATTTTTCATCCCTTATGCATGCTATAAGATTTTGTTTTTCAAATTCTATGCATAGATGAGAGTCTAGACAAATTTTTAGCATGATTAGTTCTCTCGCTAGGCCTTTGATCTGCGTGAATTGTTTTAGGAAAAAAAGGCTAGGTCGCAAAATTTGAGAAAAAATGCAAATCTGAAATGTTTAAGGTTTTATTTGCAAATATTTGATAAAAGTGCAAAAAATTAAAATTTAGAGGGTCTGGTAGCAAAATTTGAGAAAAAATGCAAATCTGAAATGTTTAAGGTTTTATTTGCATATGTTCGATAAAAATGCAAAAACTAAAAATTTAGAGGGCATGCTAGAAAAATTTGTAGAAAATGCAAAAAGGGGAAAAGTTTAAGGTCTTATTTGCAAAAGTTTGATAAAATTGTAAAAAAATGAAAATTTACAAGGTCGATATGCAAATATGATGCAAAAGGGACTAATATGCAAAAAAAAATGAAGTTAGAAATTTTAATAGAAATTAGGGTTGTTCTTGCAAATATGCCGACCCAATTTTTGAAGACCACAAACTCTTGTGGAGTCCAGTGTAGACTGTGGTGATAGACTGTTCTCCTTGTGAGAACCTCTCCACTACCTCATGGATTCCCTTTTTGAGTGAGTGGAAATACTTTGAAGACCATAAACTCTTGTGGAGTCCAATGTAGATCGTAGTGGTAGATTGTTCTCCTTGTGAGAACCTCTCCACTACCTCATGGACTCCCTTTTTGAGTGAGTGGAAATATTTTGAAGACCACAACATCTCTTGTGGAGTTTCAATGTAGATTGTGGTGGTAGATCGTTCTCCTTGTGAGAACCTCTCCACTACCTCTTGGACTCTCTTGAGTGAGTGAAAACATTTTTTGAAGACCACAACATCTCTTGTGAAGTTCCAATGTAGATTGTGGTGGTAGACTCTTCTCCTTGTGAGAACCTCTCCACTACCTCATGGACTCCCTTTTTGAGTGAGTGGAAATATTTTGAAGACCACAACATCTCTTGTGGAGTCCAAGGTGTAGATTGTGGTGGTAGATTGTTCTCCTTGTGAGAACCTCTCCATTACCTCTTGGACTCTCTTGAGTCGGTGGAAATATTCTTGAAGACCGCAACATCTCTTGTGGAGTTCCAATGTAGATTGTGGTGGTATCTTTGTTCTCCTTGTGAGAACCTCTCCACTATCTCTTGGACTCTCTTGAGTGAGTGGAAATATTCTTGAAGACCGCAACATCTCTTGTGGAGTTCCAATGTAGATTGTGGTGGAAGATAGTTTTCTCTCATTGAGAACTTCTCCACTACCTCTTGAAACTCTCTTGAGTGTGGAAAATATTTTGAAGACCACAAAAACTCTTTTTGAGTAAGTGGAAAAAGTTTTATCAAGACCACTAGGTCTTGTTGAGTTCAATGTGGTGGAAGATAGCTCTCTTCGTGAGAACTCCTCCACCATCTCTTGAAACTCTCTTGAGTGAGTGGAAAAAGTTTCATCAAAACCCGAGATGCTTCACAAGAACAAAATGTGAAGTCATCGACACCCATATCAAATGGAATCAGGTTTGTGATTACAACTTGGGATCCACTTCAAAACCAAGCAAATCAAAATAATCATGTAAAAAAAACGATTATAACTTGATGATGTGCAAGCCAATGCTCAAAGCACAGAAAGTCAAGAGACAAAAAAAAACTCAAATGAATGACAAATGGGCTCAACAGTCTTAAGACATCAGAAGTCAAAGACTCAAAGAGTTTCACAAATCAAGACTTGAAAAAAGTTTCACAAGCACAAGAGCTGAAGTTTTTAAAGAGTCCAAATCCTGTAAAATCAAGTTTGTGATTCATCAACATAGAGAATCCACAACTTGAGATTCAAATCAAATCCAAAGATGCGGAGTCAAATCCAACATGCAAACTCCAAAGTTAAAGCCATTTCAAAAAAAAAAATCAAAGTTAAAACAACCAAGTCAAGATTCGAGATATAAAAGAGTCAAGATTTGGACATTTATATAAATGGCCAATGAACTCAATAGTCTCAAGACATCAGAAGTCAAAGACTCAAAGAGTTTCACAAGTCAAGACTTGAAGAAAGTTTCACAAGCACACAAGCTGAAGCTTTTGAAAAGTCAAATTATGCAAAATCAAGTTTGTGATTCATCAATGTAGAGAATCAACAACTTGAAATGCAAAGTTAAATCCAAGATGCAAACTCCAAAGTTAAAGCAATTTCAAAAAATCAAAGTTAAAACAGCCAAGTCAAGATTCAAGATATGAAAGAGTCAAGACTTGGAAATCTATACAAATCGGCAAATGAACTCGACGGTCTCAAAACATCGGAAGTTAAAGACTCAAAGAGTTGCACAAGTCAAGACTTGAAGGAAGTTTCACAAACATACGAGCTGAAGCTTTTGAAAAGTCCAAATCATGCAAAATTAAGTTTGTGGTTCATCAACATAGAGAATCCACAACTTGAGATTCAAATCAAATCGAAGATGCGAAGTCTAAAGTTAAAGCCGTTCCAAAAATCAAAGTCAAAGCAGCAAAGTCAAAATTCGAGATATGGAAGAGTCAAGACTTGAAAATCAATATAGATCAACAATTGAACTCAATAGTCTCAAGACATCGGAAGTCAAAGACTCAAAGAGTTTCACAAACCAAGACTTGAAGAAAGTTTCACAAGCACAAAAGCCGGAGCTTTTGAAAAGTCAAATTATATAAAATCAAGTGTGTGATTCATTAACATAGAGAATCAACAACTTGAAATCCAAATCAAATCCAAAATGCAAACTCAAATGTCAAAGATACATGTTTCAAATGAATAAACAAATGAGCTCACGGCCTCAAGGCATCAAAAGTCAAAGGGTTGAAGAGTTCACTAGTTGCAAAAAAAAAGAAAAAAAAAAGCTTCAGAAGCACAAAATGCCGAAGCCTTTTCTTTGAAGAATTTCAAATCATCAAGTTATTGATTTCTCAAAATGTGGAGGATTTATAGCTTGAAACCTAAATCATGTCCAAGATGCAAATTTCAAAATTTGACGAAGACCAAAAGTCAACGCGCTTTTCGGCGAAGTGTATGAATTCAAAGTCCTTGTAATTTTGATGAAGTGTATGAATTCAAGTTGATAAAAAAAATGAATAAACTTGATTGTTCTAATTTTTTTTGTTCACACTTATTTCTTAATCGGAGGTTCCTGCGATAGTATCCAGGGTAATTAACATTAGGGGCTTGCCCCTAGTGGAAGTCGGAAACCCACAATCCCTTGAAGTCAAAAAAATAATTAAATTTGATTTGTGAGGCTTTATTTTGGCCGGTTAATCATATTAAAAACCGGTTGAGAAAAAGGGCCCCACAACTTTACTGTAGGTTAAAATAAATTTCTTATTCATTAATATATATTATAGGATTTTATATATATAATACTAGAATATATAACTTTTGATTTTAATTAAAAGCCTATGATTTTTTCATTAAAATCAATCATATACCTAATATTTAATGATATATATTAGGAAAAAAATTACAAAATAAAAAATCATTCATAAAAAGAAATGAAATAAATTAAAATAAGGGGTGACAAGTAATTTCTCTATTTTTTCAGAGGGATGATAAATAAAAACTTCTATAATAAAATACTAGAATTAGCGGTCCTAAAATAAAAGAGTTTGGATTTATAACTTGTATATATATATATATATATATATAGGCCACATCGCAACTAACTTTAGTGACTTCATTATCTATGAGTGTTTGTTGATGGCTGTTGAATTGTAATCCATCTTCATTAAATTAGCTCACTACTATGCTTGGAGCGTTGGAAAGTAGGATGAACATTAACTTGAAACAGTACTGAACAATTATTGTGCATATGAATGGTATAGACTGAGATGAATATCAGTCGTTAGATCATAAATGCACCATCTATCCCCGTTGTTGAAAAATTTTAAAGCAAA
This sequence comes from Dioscorea dumetorum, assembly GCA_902712375.1. NCBI lineage: Eukaryota > Viridiplantae > Streptophyta > Magnoliopsida > Dioscoreales > Dioscoreaceae > Dioscorea > Dioscorea dumetorum. The sequence goes on from CACTHL010000434.1 coordinate 16,230, forward strand.
CCTGAACATCTTAACCTCCATCAGGGTATACCCGATGAACCTTCATTCATCTAGTACAACACCAATGTAACTATTTACCTCTCTCTATCTTCTTGACTCCTTTTGGCATCCATGAGTTCTTTCAATAAAATAGGACTGCGAGTTAATGGCCTTTGGGTCAATTGGCACTTGCGTCCTCCGTGAGGACGCCTCGTAAGTGGCGAAAGTTCGAATCCTTAGGGTGAGGGTGCATGTAGAGGCTGTGAGCATGAGCGTGGGTGGTCTCGGCGATCACGTGTGCGCGGGCCCCACAGGCCGCAGTCGAGGCGTGTGCACGCTACTGTCTTAGTTTAGCGGGCCCATCAAGGGTTTCGTTTTTCTTGACAAGAAAAAAAAATAAAATAAGACTACAACAAATATCATCTTATCATATCATAACTAAGATTAAGAAATATATGCATGACATCAAAACAACAAAAATTTCCAAAGACCCTCACTTTTGCAAACAAGAATATGTATGCATTCTTGTATTTAATTTGTTATGATCTATTCTACTAATTAATTTGACATATTTTATCTTCATGGTTCTATATATTTTCCCTTGTAATTTGGAAATGTTTCAAATACTACTGTTTCACAAAATAATATTTTGTCTATCTTCTTTTGTTTTCTTTTTGTTCAAATGCATAGAGCGTTTTTTATATCATTATTAATTTAGCCTCCTCTTTCACTTTCCATAATTCAACTAAAACCATAATAGCAAGCAAAAGTATTGGGAGAGATCACCAAATTCACTACTTTCTTAGATATCTTATAAATTATTGTCCAAACATAACTTTAACAAGTAAACCAAAGGGCATTTAGCTCAATGATTCACAATCCCTTTTATTTGGGTGAGACGTAATTAAGTTTGCCCGTGGCGGTTGAACATGCTCCACATTGGTAGATCTGGGCTCCCCATGAGAGCTCTCACACACGCATGCCATTTGCAATGACTTGTTCACTTCGTCTTGAAAAAAAAACTTTCACATGTAACATCCTCCAAAATTGATTTATTCGTTCGAACTAGCAAATTGGTGTGCCTCTAACTTTGAATAAATCATTCAAAGAACAATTAGTCTCCATATAAAATCCCACATAAATTATTTGGATAAGTTGTAAAAGAAGCACGTCTCTAATTAGTTAACCACCAACTTGTTTGAATTTAGCACAACCACTGCACATATGCTTACTTGCTAAATCATTAAACCAGTACTTAATTGTAAAACCACTTTTTTTTTTAAAAAAAAAAAAAAGAGAAAAACCAATCAAATTTGTTAATTTAAAAATCTGTTTTAATTTTTAAATTTTAAAAACCTCCTAGCCTTATCCCCTCTAACGGTGAGATTCGGAAGAAGAAAAAAAATCGGCGAGGTTTACCGAGACCTAGCTTGTGTCTTCTCTTGGTCTTTCGTGAAGTGGCATTGACGAGGGAGGAGTGGATCCGGCGTCGAGTTTTGTTCCCTAGTTCTTGGAGGTAAGCAATCTTCTTATATGATCTAGGGTTTATGATTAGTCAATATCGATTTGGCTCTTTATTAATCTAGTTACGTAAACTTATATAGTTTAGTATGACATTTGACAGTAAGATCTTGAAGTTTCTAAGTGAATGTTTTTTGTTGGTATTTTATCCAATTTGTATGTTGCTTTTGTAAACGTTTGGTTGCCCTTCAACGCGTATTTAAAGAATCTGCAGAATGTGTCTTATCACATTTACTTCATGATTCGGATCGAATCATTGAATCATTTATATATATATATATATATATATATATATATATATATATATATATATATATATATATATATAAGTGGTAACTCACAATTACTCCTTTGCTTGTGTAAACGTCATTGCATATGGTCCTCCAAATTGTGTGTTAATGATTGGATCGAGGATGAGACTCATGATGCCGCCAAGCATGATGTTTTAAATGGATCACCTTTTAATTTCATTGAAGGATATCTAAATCAGATTTGCTTGTATGATGCATCGACTCCTATATTTGTGTCTTTTCTTGGGCGATTGTTGGCGATGAAGCTTTGGCCTCATTTCTTATTGAATGCATTAATTCATGTTTGGTAGGATTCAAGTGTTGAGATATGTGCTAAATGTTGGTGTTCGGCGCTGATATATTTATATAGTGGTGCCGTGGTGTGTGTGTGTGTATATATATATATATATATATATATATATATATATATATATAGTGGTTGCTTTGGTTGTAGGGTGTTGGTAGGGTAAGAGAAAAATACCTTGTGTATCCCGATGTTTACTTGTAAAGCTAGTGTTTAGAGCGTTGACCATGGTTAGCGGTGGTCAATAATTGTGTTTAAGTTTTGGAATCTAAGGCAAGTATTATGTTCTTGTTATAGGATGCGTACTCGAATCTTGATTTTTTGTGTCGGAGTGGGTTCTATAGCTCGGGGTTATTTCCGAGTAAGTAAACCACGTATATACTTCATATTTGTATTTATATAAAATTTTTTATTTCTGAAATTATTTACATAAATATTTTATTATTTGGGTTTTATTGTGAAATAAATTTTCACGACATTATATTTAATTGTTTTGGGTTAAAATGTTAAGCATATTAATATATTCAAATTTATTGATTATTTATGCATTTATTTATTTATTTATTTATTCAATTGATTTGAATATTTTATTCGATTATTGAATAATTATTGTTGATAGTGATTTTAGAAGCGACATATTTTGACATAGTAAATTATAGTCCCCAACTAAATTTACAATAACCCCTGTCATTGGGGTTTAAACGGCGACCATGTCGACATGTATTTCGATTTCGATAAAAAACTATAGTTCCACACCGTTCCGTCGGTGGAGAATAACGGCCTACGATAATCGGCTCGGGTCACCGAGGGTAAATAAATGAACTCGATAATCGCTCGGGTCGCCGAGGGTAAATAAATGAATTACGTGTTTTGTTTTTGGCATTAGTTATTGGGGGACATATATACTGTTCATTAAAAACTTTGTTTGCCCGAAATGTTTTGATGTCCGGGTTTTATTTTGTGGATATGTATTGTATAACATTACTTTAAGTACATCTTTGAAACCATCGAGTTTTGTGACCCTATATTACTATTGGTTTGTAGTGGTTGCTTCTTGGGCTATTTAGCTCATAAATTGTTGTTATAATCCTTTTCGGATCAAGAGTAGGTGTGTGGTGGCTAGCTTAGCGAGGCTGTTGAGTGAGCACCGGGTGCCTAGCGGGGATTAGTTTACGTTATAAATCCGTTATTTGTCAAGACCTTTAGTATTCTACGAAATTGGGTTGTAAACCGCTTACTTTTTGTTTCTCTAATTATTTAGTTTTGTTTGAAATTTAGTGTATTGTTTTGATTTGTATTTGAGAGGCAGTATTGAGGCCTTGTGTGTCCACTTAGTCTCGGCTTTGTATGCATACGGCCGTTTGTCAACGCGTCGAGTCCGGCGAGCCGGGTTCGGGCGTGACAAAATCTAAGTGGTATACGAGCCGGAGTTAATTTGATCCTAGTATTCCAAACATAACCTTCGATTTAGAGTGATAAGGCGTTCGCCTTTAGTTTAGCACAAAATCCTTTAAGGTTAGGTAGTTTGACATAATCACTTTGTTTGTTTGACTCCGTTTGGGTTTACGTCGCGAGAATGCCACCCCGTAGAGCTGTTCGCCGGAGCATTGCCGGATTATTGGGACGGGCATCGGCCGCGAGAAGTCCCAGTGAAGAGACCATGGAAGTCCCTTTTTGAAGGAGGATCGGAGTCGGTGGGTAACCAAGAAGTTCTATTAGAGTTGATGCGGGAAGTGGTAGGGTTAGTGCGTGAGCAGAGGCAACAACAAGCGGCGGCACCACCCCCACCACCTCCTCCTCTAGTTTTAGAGCCGAAGGCGCCGTGATGGAATTCAAGAGATCCGGTCCGCCACCGTTCGAGGGAACTACCAATCCCGATGATGTGGAAGTTTGGGTGGAAGAAATGGAGAAGGCCTTTGCGGGAATGAAGTGCACGGAAGAGAAAAAGCTCGGAGTTTGGGGTGTACATGCTCAAGGGTCCGGCGAATCACGGCACCAAGGAGAGCTTCGCGTTCGTCGGGGGCAAGAGTTCGAATCTTGGGAGAAATTGAGGGAAGCCCTATTCTCCAAGTACTTCACTAGGGACAAGATGGTTCGGTTTGAGAGGAAGTTCATAAATCGACACGGGGGATTATGACGGTTGATGAGTATGAGATGGAGTTTAACGAGACTTTCGAGGTATGCTCCAAAGTCGGTAAATGATGATGAGAGCGGGGCCGGGCGTTTTGAGGGAGGTTTGCGGGCGCATATTCGTAGAGGGCGGCCGCTTTGCACTTGACCGGCTATCGAGGTAGTGAGTCGTGCCGGGTCCTTGGATACGGTGTGGGGTGACACTTATATATATAAGTGGTAACTCATAATTACTCCTTTGCTTGTGTAAACGTCATTGCATATGGTCCTCCAAATTGTGTGTTAATGATTGGATCGGGGATGAGACTCATGATGCCGCCAAGCATGATGTTTTAAATGGATCACCTTTTAATTTCATTGAAGGATATCTAAATCGGATTTGCTTGTATGATGCACGACTCCCTATATTTGTGTCTTTTCTTGGGCTGATTGGCTGGCGATGAAGCTTTGGCCTCATTTCTTATTGAATGCATTAATTCATCTTTGGTAGGATTCAAGTGTTGAGATATGTGCTAAATGTTGGTGTTCAGTCGATATATTTATATAGTGGTGCCGTGGTGTGTGTGTGTATATATATATATATATATATATATATATATATATATATATATATATATATATAGTGGTTGCTTTGGTTGTAGGGTGTTGGTAGGGTAAGAGAAAAATACCTTGTGTATCCCAATGTTTACTTGTAAAGCTAGTGTTTAGAGCGTTGACCATGGTTAAGCGGTGGTCAATAATTGTGTTTAAGTTTTGGAATCTAAGGCAAGTATTATGTTCTTGTTATAGGATTCGTACTGAATCTTGATTTTTTTGTGTCCGAGTGGGTTCTATAGCTCGGGGTTATTTCCGAGTAAGTAAACCACGTATATACTTTATATTTGTATTTATATAAAAATTTATTTCTGAAATTATTTACATAATTATTTAATTATTTGGGTTTTTATTGTGAAATAAATTTTCACGACATTATATTTAATTGTTTTGGGTTAAAATGTTAAGCATTATAATATATTCAAATTTATTGATTATTTACGCACTTATTTATTTATTTATTTATTCAATTGATTTGAATATTTTATTCGATTATTGAATAATTATTGTTGATAGTGATTTTAGAAACGACATATTTTGACATAGTAAATTATAGTCCCCAACTAACTTTGCAATAACCCTGTCATTGGGGTTAAACCTCGACCATGTCGACATGTATTTCGATTCGATAAGAAACTATAGTTTCGCACCTTTCCGTCGGTGGAGAATAACGGCCTCGATAATCGGCTCGGGTCACCGAGGGTAAATAAATGAACTCGATAATGCGCTCGGGTCGCCGAGGGTAAATAAATGAATTACGTGTTTTGTTTTTGGCATTAGTTATTGGGGGACATATATACTGTTCATTGAAAACTTTGTTTGCCGAAATGTTTTGATGTCTATGTTTCATTTTGTGGATATGTATTGTATAACATTACTTTAAGTACATCTTTGAAACCATCGAGTTTTGTGACCCTATATTACTATTGGTTTGTAGTGGTTGCTTACTTCTTGGGCTATTTAGCTCATAAATTGTTGTTCTATTCCTTTTCGGGATCAAGAGTAGGTGTGTGGTGGCTAGCTTAGCGAGGCCGTTGAGGGAGCACCGAGTGCCTAATAGGGGATTAGTTTACGTTAATAAATCTGTTATTTGTCAAGACCTTTAGTATTCTCCGAAATTGGGTTGTAAACCGCTTACTTTTTGTTCCTCTAATTATTTAGTTTTGTTAGGAATTAGTGTATTGTTTTGATTTGTATTTGAGAGGCGGGTATTGAGGCCTTGTGTGTCCACTTAGTCTCGGCTTTGTGGGCATACGGCCGTTTGTCAACGCGTCGAGTCCGGCGAGCCGGGTTCGGGCCGTGACAAATCTAAGTGGTATTCGAGCCGGGTTAATTTGATCCTAGTATTCCAAACATAACCTTCGATTTAGAGTGGTAAGGCGATTCGACTTTAGTTTAGCACAAAATCCTTTAAGGTTAGTTAGTTTGACATAATCACTTTGTTTGTTTGACTCCGTTTGGGTTTACGTCGCGAGAATGCCACCCCGTAGAGCTGTTCGCCGGAGCATTGCTGAATTATTGGGACGGGCATCGGGCTGCCGAGAAGTCCCAAGCGAAGAGGCCATGGAAGTCCCGGCTGAAGGAGGATCGAGTTCGGTGGGTAACGAAGAAGTTCTATTAGAGTTGATGCGGGAAGTGGTATTGTTAGTGCGTGAGCAGAGGCAACAACAAGCAGCAGCACCACCCCCACCACCTCCTCCTCCAGTTTTAGAGCCAAAGGCGAAAACCGTGATGGAATTCAAGAGATCCGGTCCGCCACCGTTCGAGGGAACTACCAATCCTGATGATGTGGAAGTTTGGGTGGAAGAAATGGAGAAGGCCTTTGCAGGAATGAAGTGCACAGAAGAGGAAAAGCTCAGGTTTGGGGTGTACATGCTCAAGGGTCCGGCGAATCACCGGCACCAAGGAGAGCTTCGCGTTCGTCGGGGGCAAGAGTTCGAATCTTGGGAGAAATTGAGGGAAGCCCTCTTCTGCAAGTCCTTCACTAGGGACAAGATGGTTCAGTTTGAGAGGAAGTTCATAAATCGACACGGGGGATTATGACGGTTGATGAGTATGAGATGGAGTTTGGCGGACTTTCGAGGTATGCTCCAAAGCGGGTCGATGATGATGAGAGCGGGGCCGGGCGTTTTGAGGGAGGTTTGCGGGCGCATATTCGTAGAGGGCTGGCCGCTTTGAACTTGACCGGCTATCTTGAGGTAGTGAGTCGTGCCGAGTCCTTGGATACGGTGTGGGGTGACACTAGAGAGCGAGTAGGAAGTTTCGGGAGAAAGAGGGATAGAAGTTTTGACAATCGGAAGAATCGTCGGTTTGGAAGTGGAGGAAAGCCTAAGTTGGAGGCGGGACAAGGTACATCTCGGGCCGTTAGCGGTCCACCCGGCGGAGCGATCTCGAGGGTCGGCATATGTTCCTTTCCGTTCTAGCCGAGAGATGTGCTACTTGTCGAGTTGCACATGCAACCGCCGATTGCGGGCGCACTCCGGGGCTTGTTTCGGATGTGGCGGTTTGGAGCATCGTAATGCTTTTGGATGTCCTAGTTTGTCTTTGGAGCACGAGAGGACATCTAGTGCGCGGGGATTCGAGGTTGGTGTCGGCACCTAAGCCTCAAGCATCTTCGGAGTCGGCGTCTTTGGGAAAGAGGTAGCTAGTGACCGGCCGACTTCCTCTACTCTGCGAAGGCGAGGAAGGCCAAAGAACCAGGGTCGTGTTTATTCGATGACTCAGGAGGATGCACATGCCTCTAATGCAGTGGTCTTAGGTACCATATCAGTTTATTCTGTTTATGCGTGCGCCTCATTTGATTCTGGAGCTACGCACTCATTTATCTCGTCTACATTTATTCGTAAGCATGCCTTGCCTGTTATACCTTTGGACTATGATTTGTGTGTTGCCACCCCTCTGGGAGTTGATGTTGTTTTGGATAGAGCATGTGAAAATTGTCCGATCTTTATTCTTTGGTCATGAGTTACTAGCTTGTTTGCATGTTATGAGCATGAGTGACTATGATAATATTTTGGGGATGGATTTCTGTCCATGTTTATCATGCGGTAGTTGATTGTCATGCAAAGAGAGTAGTTTTTAAAATCCCTGGAGAAGCAGAATTCACCTTTCGCGGGAGTGAGTCTGCATTCCCGCCTCGTGTGATTTCCGCCTTAGAAGCTCGGAAATTTGTCTTGAGTGGGTGCTCAGGGTTCCTTGCAACAGTAGTTGAGGAAAAACTTGGAGGGCCAGTGTTAGAGAACATTCCTGTGGTCAGCGCGTTTTCTGATGTTTTCCCAAAGATCTTCCGGGTTTACCTCCCGGACGAGAGAAGTGGAGTTTGTTGTTGATTTGGTTCCAAGAACTAGCCCTATCTCTAAAGCTCCTTACAGAATGGCACCTGCTGAATTAAAGGAGCTTAAGAAGCAACTTGAAGAACTTTTGGAGAAGGGTTTTATTCGGCCTAGTGTTTCGCCTTGGGGTGCTCCAGTGTTATTTGTCAAGAAAAAAGATGGCACTTTGCGGTTGTGCATCGACTACCGAGAGCTGAACAAGGTGACAGTGAAGAACAGATATCCACTACCACGGATTGATGACCTTTTCGATCAGTTGCAGGGTTCTCAGGTATTTTCTAAGATTGATCTTCGATCGGGGTTACCACCGGTTGAAGATCAAGCCGGAAGATGTGCCGAAATCCGCTTTTCGTACTCGTTATGGGCATTATGAGTTTATGGTGATGCCTTTCGGGTTGACGAATGCCCCAGCTGCTTTTATGGATTTGATGAATCGAACCTTCCAGCCTTTCTTGGATCAGTTCGTGGTGGTGTTCATTGATGATATTCTGGTGTACTCGAAGAGCCGAGAAGAGCATGAGGAACATTTGAGGATTGTGCTAGGTATTCTTAGAGAAAAGAAGTTGTTCGCAAAATTCTCTAAGTGTGAGTTACGGTTGGACGGGGTAGCCTTCCTTGGTCATGTGCTAACCAAGGATGGAATTTCTGTTGATCCCAAGAAGATAGAGGCGGTTGTTGAGTGGAAGAGGCCTACCCGGTGTGGCCGAGATTCGCGGTTTTCGGGGCTAGCTGGTTATTACGACGGTTTGTGGAAGGGTTTTCGGTGTTGGCGGCACCGTTGACTAAACTCACCGGGAATGGAGCAAGTTTTCGGTGGTAAGATCGGTGTGAGCGAGTTTCCAAGAGTTGAAAGGTCGATTAGTGTCATCTCCTATTCTCACACTTCCATCTAATGGTGGAGGGTTTGTAATTTACGGTGATGCTTGCAAGGCTGGTTTGGGGTGTGTTCTAATGCGAGAATGGACGTGTGGTGGCATACGCCTCGGGGCACTTAAAGCCTTTTGAGGTAAATTATCCCACTCATGATTTGGAGCTAGGCTGCGGTGATTTTTGCTTTAAAAATTTGGAGGCATTACTCGTATGGAGAGGCTTGTGAAGTATTCACATACCACAAGAGCCTTAAGTACATTTTCACTCAAAAGGAGCTAAATATGAGATAGAGAAGATGGTTGGAGTTCTTTGAAGGATTACGATTTGACTATCGGTTATCATCCTGGGAAGGCAAATGTAGTGGCTGATGCACTTAGCAGGAAGTCTTTTGGTAGTGCCGCTGCATTGATTACTTCCCAAAAGCCAATCCTTGAGGATATGAGGAGGTTGGAACTACAAGTGATCTTGCAGGGAGTAGGTGGATCTTTGGCAAGTTTAGTGGTGCGACCTACTTTGTTGGAAAGAATTAAAGCAGCACAAGAGTAAGACAACTATTTCCAGAAGATTCGACAGGAAATAGAAATTGGCACTCAAGTTCAGTTCAGCATCCATCAGGATGGTTCAGTGAGGTTTGGAGATCGAATTTGTGTTCCGGATGTTTCAGTGTTAAAGAAGGAAATCATGGAAGAAGCTCACTACACCAGTTATTCTGTTCACCCAGGCAGCACTAAGATGTACAGGGATCTGAGGAGTACTTTTTGGTGGAATAACATGAAGCGGAAGATTGCGCAGTTTGTGGCACAGTGTTTGACCTGTCAGCAGGTTAAGGTGGAGCATCAGAGACCAGCAGGACTTCTTCAGCCACTTCCGATTCCTGAGTGGAAGTGGGAGAACATTGCGATGGATTTTGTGTCGGGTTTTCCTAGAACGGTCAAGGGTTTTGATAGTGTGTGGGTAGTGATTGACCGACTAACCAAGTCTGCGCATTTCTTGGCTGTGAAGACTGGCATGTCTTTGGAGAAGCTAGCGGAATTATACATTGAGCATATCGTGAGACTCCATGGAGTTCCAGTGTCCATTGTGTCAGATCGGGACTTCAGATTCGTGGCTCACTTCTGGAAAGTCTGCATAAGGCTTTAGGTACTAAATTGACTTTCAACACAGCTTTTCACCCGCAGACAGATGGGCAGTCTGAGAGAACGATTCAGATTCTAGAGGATATGCTTCAGGCTTGTATGTTAGATTTTGGGGGTTCCTGGGATCGACACTTGCCTTTGATAGAGTTTGCTTATAATAATAGCTATCAGGCAAGTATTCAGATGGCTCCTTATGAAGCACTGTATGGCAGAAGGTGCAGGTCACCTATTTGTTGGGATGACGTGGGAGAGAGGAGATTGTTAGGGCCTGAAATTTTGCAGTTGACAGTAGAGAAAGTCAGTCTGATCAGGGATCGGTTGCGAGCAGCTCAGAGTAGACAAAAGTTATGCAGATAATAGAAGAAGAAGCTTGGAGTTTCAGGTTGGTGATCATGTGTTCTTGAGAGTAACTCCAACAAAAGGAGTTATCCGTTTTGGTATTAAAGGGAAGCTTAGCCCTCGTTTTATCGGTCCATTTGAGATTTTGGAACGCATTGGCGAGGTGGCATATCGGCTTGCATTACCGCCTTCGCTATCTCGAGTGCATGATGTGTTCCATGTTTCTATCTTTGAAGAGGTTTATTTCGAATCCCGATCATGTGATACGGTTCTCCGACTTTCGGCTTAATAGTGATATGTCATATGAGGAACGACCAATTAAGATTGTTGATTTCAAAGAGCAAGTACTAAAAAGACGGATCATTCCTTATGTGAAGGTTCAGTGGAGCAATCACTCAGAGCGTGAGGCAACTTGGGAGTTGGAATCGGAGATGCGAGATAAGTACACGTACCTTTTCGATGATCAGCTGAGAGTTTGGAGGACTAAACTCCTTTTTAGGGGGGGTGAGTTTGTAAAACCACTTTTTTTATTTAAAAAAAAAAAAGAGAAAAACCAATCAAATTTGTTAATTTAAAAATCTGTTTTAATTTTTAAATTTTAAAAACCACCTAGCCTTATCCCCTCTAACGGTGAGATTCGAAGAAAAAAAAAAATCGGCGAGGTTTACCGAGACCTAGCTTGTGTCTTCTCTTGGTCTTTCGTGAAGTGGCGGTGACGAGGAGGAGTAGATCCGGCGTCGAGTTTTGTTCCCTAGTTCTTGGAGGTCGGCAATCTTCTTATATGATCTAGGGTTTATGATTAGTCAATATCAATTTGGCTTTTTATTAATCTAGTTACGTAAACTTATATAGTTTAGTATGACATTTGCAATAAGATCTTGAAGTTTCTAAGTGAATGTTTTTGTTGGTATTTTATCCAATTTGTATGTTGCTTTTGTAAACGTTTGGTTGCCCTTCAACTCCGTATTTAAAGAATCTCGCAGAATGTGTCTTATCACATTTACTTCATGATTCGGATCGAAGCATTTATATATATATAAGTGGTAACTCATAATTACTCCTTTGCTTGTGTAAACGTCATTGCATATGGTCCTCCAAATTGTGTGTTAATGATTGGATCGGGATGAGACTCATGATGCCGCCAAGCATGATGTTTTAAATGGATCACCTTTTAATTTCATTGAAGGATATCTAAATCGGATTTGCTTGTATGATGCCCGACTCCTATATTTGTGTCTTTTCTTGGGTGATTGGCGGCGATGAAGCTTTGGCCTCATTTCTTATTGAATGCATTAATTCATCTTTGGTAGGATTTAAGTGTTGAGATATGTGCTAAATGTTGGTGTTCGGGCACGATATATTTATATAATGGTGCCGTGGTGTGTGTGTGTGTCTATATATATATATATATATATATATATATATATATATATATATATATATATAGTGGTTGCTTGGGTTGTAGGGTGTTGGTAGGGTAAGAGAAAAATACCTTGTGTATCCCAATGTTTACTTGTAAAGCTAGTGTTTAGAGCGTTTACCATGGTTAGCGGTGGTCAATAATTGTGTTTAAGTTTTGGAATCTAAGGCAAGTATTATGTTCTTGTTATAGGATCCGTACTGAATCTTGATTTTTTGTGTCCGAGTGGGTTCTATAGCTTGGGGTTATTTCAGTTAAGTAAACCACGTATATACTTTATATTTGTATTTATATAAAAATTTTTATTTCTGAAATTATTTACATAATTATTTAATTATTTGGGTTTTATTGTGAAATAAATTTTCACGACATTATATTTAATTGTTTTGGGTTAAAATGTTAAGCATATTAATATATTCAAATTTATTGATTATTTACGCACTTATTTATTTATTTATTTATTCAATTGATTTGAATATTTTATTCGATTATTGAATAATTATTGTTGATAGTGATTTTAGAAACGACATATTTTGACATAGTAAATTATAGTCCCCAACTAACTTTGCAATAACCTTTGTCATTGGGGTTAAACACGACCATGTCGACATGTATTTCTGATTCTGATAAGAAACTATAGTTTCGCACCTTTCCGTCGGTGGAGAATAACGGCCTCTGATAATCTGGCTCGGGTCACCGAGGGTAAATAAATGAACTCTGATAATCTGGCTCGGGTCGCCGAGGGTAAATAAATGAATTCTGTGTTTTGTTTTTGGCATTAGTTATTGGGGGACATATATACCTGTTCATTGAAAACTTTGTTTGCCTGAAATGTTTTGATGTCTATGTTTCATTTTGTGGATATGTATTGTATAACATTACTTTAAGTACATCTTTGAAACCATCGAGTTTTGTGACCCTATATTACTATTGGTTTGTAGTGGTTGCTTACTGGGCTATTTAGCTCATAAATTGTTGTTCTATTCCTTTTCAGATCAAGAGTAGGTGTGTGGTGGCTAGCTTAGCAGAGACTGTTGAGGGAGCACCAGGTGCCTAATAGGGGATTAGTTTCTGTTAATAAATCTGTTATTTGTCAAGACCTTTAGTATTCTCTGAAATTGGGTTGTAAACCGCTTACTTTTTGTTCCTCTAATTATTTAGTTTTGTTAGGAATTAGTGTATTGTTTTGATTTGTATTTGAGAGACAGGTATTGAGGCCTTGTGTGTCCACTTAGTCTCGGCTTTGTGGGCATACGGCCGTTTGTCAACGCGTCGAGTCCGGCGAGCCGGGTTCGGGCCGTGACAAATCTAAGTGGTATCTGAGCCAGGTTAATTTGATCCTAGTATTCCAAACATAACCTTCTGATTTAGAGTGGTAAGGCGATCTGACTTTAGTTTAGCACAAAATCCTTTAAGGTTAGTTAGTTTGACATAATCACTTTGTTTGTTTGACTCCGTTTGGGTTTACGTCGCAGAATGCCACCCCGTAGAGCTGTTCGCCGGAGCATTGCCGAATTATTGGGACAGGCATCGGCTGCCAGAGAAGTCCCAGCTGAAGAGGCCATGGAAGTCCCTGCTGAAGGAGGATCGAGTTCAGTGGGTAACGAAGAAGTTCTATTAGAGTTGATGCGGGAAGTGGTATTGTTAGTGCGTGAACAGAGGCAACAACAAGCAGCAGCACCACCCCCACCACCTCCTCCCCCAGTTTTAGAGCCAAAGGCGAAAACTGTGATGGAATTCAAGAGATCCGGTCCGCCACCGTTCGAGGGAACTACCAATCCTGATGATGTGGAAGTTTGGGTGGAAGAAATGGAGAAGGCCTTTGCAGGAATGAAGTGCACAGAAGAGGAAAAACTCAGGTTTGGGGTGTACATGCTCAAGGGTCCGGCGAATCACTGGCACCAAGGAGAGCTTCGCGTTCGTCAGGGGCAAGAGTTCGAATCTTGGGAGAAATTGAGGGAAGCCCTCTTCTGCAAGTCCTTCACTAGGGACAAGATGGTTCAGTTTGAGAGGAAGTTCATAAATCTGACACAGGGGATTATGACAGTTGATGAGTATGAGATGGAGTTTGACAGACTTTCGAGGTATGCTCCAAAGCTGGTCGATGATGATGAGAGCGGGGGCCAAGCATTTTGAGCGAGGTTTGCGGGCGCATATTCCTAGAGGGCTGGCCGCTTTGCACTTGACCGGCTATGCTTGAGGTAGTGAGTCGTGCCAGGTCCTTGGATACGGTGTGGGGTGACACTAGAGAGCAGAGTAGGAAGTTTCGAGAGAAAGAGGGATAGAAGTTTTGACAATCAGAAGAATCGTCAGTTTGGAAGTGGAGGAAAGCCTAAGTTGGAGGCAGGACAAGGTACATCTCAGACTGTTAGCAGTCCACCAGCGCAGCGATCTCGAGGGTCAGCATATGTTCCTTTCCGTTCTAGCAAGAGATGTGCTACTTGTCGAGTTGCACATGCAACCGCCGATTGTAGGCGCACTACTGGGGCTTGTTTCAGATGTGGCAGTTTGGAGCATCGTAATGTTTGGATGTCCGCAGTTTGTCTTCCGGAGCCTGAGAGGACATCTAGTGCGCGAGGATTCGAGGTTGGTGTCGGCACCTAAGCCTCAAGCATCTTCGGTGGTCAGCGTCTTTGGGAAAGAGGTAGCTAGTGAGCGGCCGACTTCCTCTACTCTGCAGAAGGGGGAAGGCCAAAGAACCGGGGTCGTGTTTATGCGATGACCCGGGGAGGATGCACATGCCTCTAATGCGGTGGTCTTAGGTACCATATCGGTTTATTCCGTTTATGCGTGCGCCTCATTTGATTACGGAGCTACGCACTCATTTATCTCGTCTACATTTATTCGTAAGCATGCCTTGCCGTTATACCTTTGGACTATGATTTGTGTGTTGCCACCCCTGCGGGAGTTGATGTTGTTTTGGATAGAGCATGTGAAAATTGTCCGATCTTTATTGCTTTGGTCATGAGTTACTAGCTTGTTTGCATGTTATGAGCATGAGTGACTATGATATTATTTTGGGAATGGATTTCCTGTCTGTTTATCATGCGGTAATTGATTGTCATGCAAAGAGAGTAGTTTTTAAAATCCCTGGAGAAGCAGAATTCACCTTTCGCGGGAGTGAGTCTGCATCCCCGCCTCGTGTGATTTCCGCCTTGCAAGCTCGGAAATTACTCTTGAGTGGGTGCTCAGCGTTCCTTGCAACAGTAGTTGAGGAAAAACTTGGAGGGCCAGTGTTAGAGAACATTCCTGTGGTCAGCGAGTTTTCTGATGTTTTTCCCAAAGATCTTCCGGGTTTACCTCAGACAGAGAAGTGGAGTTTGTTGTTGATTTGGTTCCAGGAACTAGCCCTATCTCTAAAGCTCCTTACAGAATGGCACCTGCTGAATTAAAGGAGCTTAAGAAGCAACTTGAAGAACTTTTGGAGAAGGGTTTTATTCGGCCTAGTGTTTCGCCTTGGGGTGCTCCAGTGTTATTTGTCAAGAAAAAAGATGGCACTTTGCGGTTGTGCATCGACTACCGAGAGCTGAACAAGGTGACAGTGAAGAACAGATATCCACTACCACGGATTGATGACCTTTTCGATCAGTTGCAGGGTTCTCAGGTATTTTCTAAGATTGATCTTCGATCAGGTTACCACCAGTTGAAGATCAAGCCGGAAGATGTGCCGAAATCTGCTTTTCGTACTCGTTATGGGCATTATGAGTTTATGGTGATGCCTTTCGGGTTGACGAATGCCCCAGCTGCTTTTATGGATTTGATGAATCGAACCTTCCAGCCTTTCTTGGATCAGTTCGTGGTGGTGTTCATTGATGATATTCTGGTGTACTCGAAGAGCCGAGAAGAGCATGAGGAACATTTGAGGATTGTGCTAGGTATTCTTAGAGAAAAGAAGTTGTTCGCAAAATTCTCTAAGTGTGAGTTCTGGTTGGACAGGGTAGCCTTCCTTGGTCATGTGCTAACCAAGGATGGAATTTCTGTTGATCCCAAGAAGATAGAGGCAGTTGTTGAGTGGAAGAGGCCTACCAGTGTGACCGAGATTCGCAGTTTTCTGGGGCTAGCTGGTTATTACAGACGGTTTGTGGAAGGGTTTTCGGTGTTGGCAGCACCGTTGACTAAACTCACCAGGAATGGAGCAAGTTTTCAGTGGTAAGATCAGTGTGAGCAGAGTTTCCAAGAGTTGAAAGGTCGATTAGTGTCATCTCCTATTCTCACACTTCCATCTAATGGTGGAGGGTTTGTAATTTACAGTGATGCTTGCAAGACTGGTTTGGGGTGTGTTCTAATGCAGAATGGACGTGTGGTGGCATACGCCTCAGGGCACTTAAAGCCTTTTGAGGTAAATTATCCCACTCATGATTTGGAGCTACCTGCAGTGATTTTTGCTTTAAAAATTTGGAGGCATTACCTGTATGGAGAGGCTTGTGAAGTATTCACATACCACAAGAGCCTTAAGTACATTTTCACTCAAAAGGAGCTAAATATGAGATAGAGAAGATGGTTGGAGTTGCTGAAGGATTACGATTTGACTATCAGTTATCATCCTTGGAAGGCAAATGTAGTCGCTGATGCACTTAGCAGGAAGTCTTTTGGTAGTGCCGCTGCATTGATTACTTCCCAAAAGCCAATCCTTGAGGATATGAGGAGGTTGGAACTACAAGTGATCTTGCAGGGAGTAGGTGGATCTTTGGCAAGTTTAGTGGTGCGACCTACTTTGTTGGAAAGAATTCAAGCAGCACAAGAGGAAGACAACTATTTCCAGAAGATTCGACAGGAAATAGAAATTGGCACTCAAGTTCAGTTCAGCATCCATCAGGATGGTTCAGTGAGGTTTGGAGATCGAATTTGTGTTCCGGATGTTTCAGTGTTAAAGAAGGAAATCATGGAAGAAGCTCACTACACCAGTTATTCTGTTCACCCAGGCAGCACTAAGATGTACAGGGATCTGAGGAGTACTTTTTGGTGGAATAACATGAAGCGGGAGATTGCGCCGTTTGTGGCACAGTGTTTGACCTGTCAGCAGGTTAAGGTGGAGCATCAGAGACCAGCAGGACTTTCGTGAAGTGGCAGTGACGAGGAGGAGTGGATCCGACGTCGAGTTTTGTTCCCTAGTTCTTGGAGGTAAGCAATCTTCTTATATGATCTAGGGTTTATGATTAGTCAATATCAATTTGGCTCTTTATTAATCTAGTTCTGTAAACTTATATAATTTAGTATGACATTTGACAGTAAGATCTTGAAGTTTCTAAGTGAATGTTTTTGTTGGTATTTTATCCAATTTGTATGTTGCTTTTGTAAACGTTTGGTTGCCCTTCAACTCCGTAATTAAAGAATCTGCAGAATGTGTCTTATCACATTTTCTTCATGATTCGGATCGAAGCATTTATATATATATATATATATATATATATATATATATAAGTGGTAACTCATAATTACTCCTTTGCTTGTGTAAACGTCATTGCATATGGTCCTCCAAATTGTGTGTTAATGATTGGATCGGGGATGAGACTCATGATGCCGCCAAGCATGATGTTTTAAATGGATCACCTTTTAATTTCATTGAAGGATATCTAAATCAGATTTGCTTGTATGATGCATCGACTCCTATATTTGTGTCTTTTCTTGGACTGATTGACTAACGATGAAGCTTTGGCCTCATTTCTTATTGAATGCATTTATTCATCCTTGGTAGGATTCAAGTGTTGAGATATGTGCTAAATGTTGGTGTTCAAGCTCGATATATTTATATAGTGGTGCCGTGGTGTGTATATATATATATATATATATATATATATATATATATATATATATATATATATATATATATATATATAGTGGTTGCTTTGGTTGTAGGGTGTTGGTAGGGTAAGAGAAAAATAGCTTGTGTATCCCAATGTTTACTTGTAAAGCTAGTGTTTAGAGCGTTGACCATGGTTAGCGGTGGTCAATAATTGTGTTTAAGTTTTGGAATCTAAGGCAAGTATTATGTTCTTGTTATAGGATCCGTACTCCGAATCTTGATTTTTTGTGTCCGAGTGGGTTCTATAGCTCGGGGTTATTTCTAGGTAAGTAAACCACGTATATACTTTATATTTGTATTTATATAAAATTTTTTATTTCTGAAATTATTTACATAATTATTTAATTATTTGGGTTTTATTGTGAAATAAATTTTGACGACATTATATTTAATTGTTTTGGGTTAAAATGTTAAGCATATTAATATATTCAAATTTATTGATTATTTATGCACTTATTTATTTATTTATTTATTCAATTGATTTGAATATTTTATTCGATTATTGAATAATTATTGTTGATAGTGATTTTAGAAACGACATATTTTGACATAGTAAATTATAGTCCCCAACTAACTTTGCAATAACCCTGTCATTGGGGGTTAAACACTGACCATGTCGACATGTATTTCTGATTCTGATAAGAAACTATAGTTTCGCACCTTTCCGTCGGTGGAGAATAACGGCCTCTGATAATCTGGCTCGGGTCACCGAGGGTAAATAAATGAACTCTGATAATCTGGCTCGGGTCGCCGAGGTTAAATAAATGAATTCTGTGTTTTGTTTTTGGCATTAGTTATTGGGGGACATATATACCTGTTCATTGAAAACTTTGTTTGCCTGAAATGTTTTGATGTCTGGGTTTCATTTTGTGGATATGTATTGTATAACATTACTTTAAGTACATCTTTGAAACCATCGAGTTTTGTGACCCTATATTACTATTGGTTTGTAGTGGTTGCTTACTGGGCTATTTAGCTCATAAATTGTTGTTCTATTCCTTTTCATATCAAGAGTAGGTGTGTGGTGGCTAGCTTAGCAGAGACTGTTGAGTGAGCACTAAGTGCCTAGCAGGGGATTAGTTTCTGTTAATAAATCTGTTATTTGTCAAGACCTTTAGTATTCTCTGAAAAGGTGGTTGTAAACCGCTTACTTTTTGTTTCTCTAATTATTTAGCTTTGTTTGGAATTTAGTGTATTGTTTTGATTTGTATTTGAGAGACAGGTATTGAGGCCTTGTGTGTCCACTTAGTCTCGGCTTTGTGGGCATACGGCCGTTTGTCACACGTCGTGTCCGGCGAGCCGGGTTCGGGGTGTGACATTAATTTCATGGCAAGCTTTTGTATATCCAACCCTAAACTAACCATGCACGTACTACTCGACCCCTTCACTATCATCCTCTCTGATCTCATCGCCACCACATTGGCCACCACAGCGGTCCTCGACACTGATGACAAATCATTGGTTCTTGCCCACTTGATGTCAGCTGAGCCGCATCCAAAGTTGACTTTCGCCCTCTTTTAAATTTTTGAGATGTGAATCTCGAGGATAAATGGTGAATTTGGTAACTAATGCAACAATATGAAGAGTTTAGGGTTTGTGGCTTGTCCATGTTTATTCAAAAAAACAAAAACAAGAGATAACCAAAAGATTTGCAACCTTCTCACTAAGGTATATGATACTCTAATCCAACCATATGATTAGGATGACCATACTCTAATCCAATGTTATTTGTCAAGAAAAAAGATGGCACTTTGCGGTTGTGCATCGACTACCGTGAGCTGAACAAGGTGACAGTGATGAATAGATATCCCTTACCACGGATTGATGATCTTTTCGAACAGTTGCAGGGTTCTCAGGTGTTTTCAAGGATTGATCTTCGATCAGGATACCACCAGTTAAAGATCAAGTCGGAAGATGTACTGAAATCTGCATTCCACACTCGTTATGGGCATTATGAGTTTCTGGTGAGGCCTTTCGGGTTGACGAATTCCCCGGTAGCTTTTATGCATTTGATGAATCAAACTTTCCAACCTTTCTTGGATAAGTTCGTGGTGGTGTTTATACATGATATTCTGGTTTATTCGAAGAGCCAAGAAGAGCATGAAGAACATTTGAGGATTGTACTAAGCATTTTGAGAGAGAAGAAATTATTTGCAAAATTCTCTAAGTGTGAGTTCTGGTTGGACATGGTGGCTTTCCTTGGTCATGTGGTAACCAAGGATGGAATTTCTATTGATCCCAAGAAGATAGAGGCAGTTGTTGAGTGGAAGAGACCTACTAGTGTGACAGATATTCGCAGTTTTCTGGGACTAGCTAGTTATTACAGAAGGTTTGTGGAAGGGTTTTCAGTATTAGCAGCACCATTAACTAAACTCCCCAGGAAATGAGCAAATTTCCAATGGTCAGATCAGTGTGAGTAGAGTTTCCAAGAGCTGAAGTCACGATTAGTGTCTGCGCCCATTCTCACACTCCCATCTCCTGGTGGAGGGTTTATAATTTATAGTAATGCTTGCAAAATTGGTTTGGGGTGTGTTCTAATGCAGAATGGACGTGTGGTGGCATACGCCTCAAGGCAGTTAAAACCTTTTGAAGTGAATTATCCCACTCATGATTTGGAGCTAGCTGCAGTAATTTTTGCTTTGAAAATTTGGAGGCATTACTTGTAAGGGGAGGCTTGTGAAGTATTTATAGATCATAAGAGCCTTAAATATATTTTCACTTAGAAGGAACTGAAAATGAGATAGAGGAGATGGCTGGAACTACTGAAGGATTATGATCTGACTATTAGTTATCATCCTGGGAAGGCAAACGTAGTGGCTGATGCACTTAGCAGGAAGTCTTTTGGCAGTGTAGCTGCATTGATTAGTTCCCAAAGCCAATCCTTGAGGATATGAGGAGGTTGGAGCTGCAGGTGATCTTGCAGGGTGCCGGCGGTTCTTTGGCAAGTTTAGTGGTGCAGGCTACTTTGCTGGAAAGAATTAAAGCAACACAAGAGGAAGACAGCTATTTCCAGAAGATTGGGCAGGAAATAGAAGTTCGCACTCAAGTTCAGTTCACGATATATCAGGATGGTTCAATGAAGTTTAAGGATCGAACTTGTGTCCCAAATGATTCAGTGTTAAAGAAGAAAATCATGGAAGAAGCTCACTACACCATTTATTATGTTCATCCAGGCAGTACTAAAGTACTAAAATGTACAGAGATCTGAAGTGTACTTTCTGGTGGAATAACACGAAGCGGGAGATTGCACAGTTTGTGGCACAGTGTTTAACCTGTCAGCAGGTTAAGGTGGAGCATCAGAGACCTGCAGGACTTCTTCAGCCACTTCCGATGCCTGAGTGGAAGTGGAAGAATATTGCGATGGATTTTGTGTCTGGTTTTCCTAGAACCACCAAGGGTATTGATAGTGTGTGGGTAGTGGTTGACAGATTAACCAAGTCCGCACATTTCTTGGCTGTGAAGACTGGCATGTCTTTGGAGAAGATAGTAGAGTTATACATTAATCAAATTGTGAGACTTCATGGAGTTCCAGTGTTAATCATGTCAGATCGGGACACCCGATTCGTGGCGCACTTCTGGAAAAGTTTACCCAAGGCTTTGGGAACCAAATTGACTTTCAGCACAGCTTTTCACTCGCAAACTGATGGGCAGTCGGAGAGGATGATTCATATTCTGGAGGATATGCTTCGGGCTTGTATGTTGGATTTTGCGGGTTCTTGGGATCGACACTTGCCTTTGATAGAATTTGCTTATAATAATAGCTATCAGGCAAGTATTCGAATGGCTCCTTATGAAGCTCTGTATGGCAGGAGGTGCAGATCACCTATTTGTTGGGATGATGCGAGAAGATTGTTAGGGCCTGAGATTGTGCAGTTGACAGTGGAGAAAGTCAGTCTGATCAGAGATCGACTACGAATAGCTCAGAGTAGGCAGAAAAGTTATGCAGATAATAGAAGAAGAAGTTTGGAGTTTCAGGTTGGTGATCATGTGTTCTTGAGAGTAACCCCAACCAAAGGAGTTATTCATTTTGGTGTTAGAGGAAAGCTTAGCCCTCGATTTATCGGTCCATTTGAGAATTTGGAATGCATTGGCGATGTGGCATATTGGCATGCATTACCGCCATCGCTATCTCGAGTGCATGTTGTGTTCCATGTTTCAATGCTGAAGAAGTTTATTTCGAATCCTGATCATGTGATACAGTTCTTTGACTTCCAGCTTAATAGTGATATGACATATGAGAAACGACCTATCAAGATTGTGGATTTTAAGAAGCAAGCATTAAGAAGACGGATCATTCCATATGTCAAAGTTCAATGGAGCAATCACTCAGAACGTGAGGCAACTTGGGAGTTGGAATCGGAGATGAGAGAGAAGTACCCATACTTTTCTGACGATCAGGTGAGAGTTTAGAGGACTAAACCCCTCTTTAGGGGAGGGGGGTGAGTTGTAAAATCCACTCTTTTAATCTCAACCATTAGATTAGTATTTTAAATTTTATTTCTTTTAAATTTCAAAAGTAGGTTATCGATAACATCCGGACCTTATCCTTAATAACCATTAAATCAATCGTGAGGAGAAACTCCGAGACCTAGCCTCGCTCTTTCTTGGCTTCAGGAAGTGCCGGCGGCGAGGAGGAGGGAAGGATCTCACCACCAAAGTTTTGTTCCCTACTTCTTGTGGTAAGCTTCTTAGTTTCTTAATCACCCACGTCTTCTCTGCCGATCGCCATCATAAAAGCTTGACTTCCCCACCACTTTCCCCCAGTGAAACACCCTTTTAGATCATACATAAATTGAGTTTCTTTCTCCTTAGGATCTCTTATATTGGTTTTGGCATATAGTAAAGCATTTGATACTTGATAAAATGTTGAGGATACTGAGCAAATTAACTTACATAAGAGAGAACTGTCTTAGCTTTCATCCTAACATGATTGATTACCGATTTTTATATATGGCTTCTGGTGGGAAATTCCATTGGGTGGAATTGTTCATTGATTTGCTTTAATAAGTTGGCAATTCTACAAAGCTTAGGGGCTATGCTACGTATAATTTTAGAATTTTTATTCTTTTTGTCAGATTATTTATACACTATTCTTTAGAGCCTGCATCTCTCTCAATACCAAATTTTGTTGCACACTTCTGCGAATTATGCTTTTTGGTTTATTCATTTATTTTTGGTCCATATCTTCCACAATTGTTTCTAGGAGTTTTAATGCTTAAGGATTTCAGATTGGATTTGTTCATAGAAGATATGTTATCATTTTTGTGATATATTTTAATATCAAATGGCCACTCCACATGTATGATATTCTGATCCTTGAGTGCTTATGGAAGTACTATTTCCTGAAATCTGGATGAGAGACTTGTGCAAATTTTTATTATATGATGGGTATATTCATCATAAACCTTGACCTATAAGACACTTCAAAAATCCAGGGGTTCTGACTATTGTGGGCCAGCTTGGTTTAGCTCTGCTTGCAAATCTAGTTGCATCTAAGCATCTAAGGTAGCCTCCTTTCACACAATTAGAGTTCTTCTTGTTATATATTTAGGAACCGTCCACAATCAAAATTGTTTTTAACAGCATCCTATAGCCATATGATTGTGCCGTGGGAAAAGAAAAAAGAATTTTTTTTTTTTTTTTGTTTGTTGCGCATGCCGATGTTACTAGTATAATTAGTGTTTAGAGCCTGGATCATGGTTAACCAGTGGTTAATTTTGTATTTTAGTTTGGAATCTAAGGCAAGTGTAATCTTCATGTTTAGGGTCTTCGCTCGAATCTTGATTGTGAGTGTCCGAAGGGATCCTATAGCTTGGGGATATTTTTCAGGTAAGTAAACCACGTATATATCCGTATATTGTATATATAAAATTTCATATTTCCGAAAATAATTTACATAATTATTTAATTATTTTGGGTATTATTGTAAATAAAATTTTATGATATTATAATTATATGTTTTAGGTTTTGAGATACTATGCATATTATTATTTTCAAACTTAATGATTATTTATTTATTTATTTATTTATTTGTTATTTATTTAATTGATTTGAATATTTTAATTAATTATGTATTTATTCAGTTATTGAATAGTTATATTTTAATTATTGTCGTCACATATTAGTTTTATTATATTTTGAAATAATTTGAGTTATGCTCATTAGAAAATGGGATCACCGAATTTCATTATTTTTGTGTTGACAATGGCTTTGAACCCGACATATTTTGACATAGCAACTTGTAGTCCCCAATTAACTTTGCAATAACCATGTCATTGGGGGTTAAACACTGACCATGTCGACTTGAATTTCTTATTCTGATAACGGCCTCTGATAATCTGCTTCGGGTCGCCGAGGATAAATAAATGAACTCTGATAATCGGACTCGGGTCACCGAGTTTAAATATATGAATTCTGTTATTTTGTTTTTGGCATTAGTTATTTGGGGGACATATATGCATGTTTATTTGAAAATTTTATGTCTGTCTGAAATGTTCTGATGTCTGGATTTCATTTCTGAGATTTATTATATAACGCTACTTTTAAGTACGTTTTTTAAAGCATTGAATTTTTGTGATCCGTATATTATAATTATTATTGCTTTTAGTAGTTGCTTACTGGGCTATTAAACTCATAAATAGTTGTTCTATTCTTTTCAGATCAGAAGTAGGTGTGCATGTGGTGACTAACTTAGCGGGGGCGTTGAGTGATCATCAGGTGGTTAGCACGAGTATAGTTTTCCTTTGTGTTTAATAAATTTGTTATCCGTTTAAGAATTTGAGATTGCACTTTTAGTTGTCTTTAAACCTTAGTTGTAAACTTGTTTATTTATTCCTTGAATTCTTTGGTTTTGTTTGGAAATTAGTGTCTTGTTATGTTTTTATTTAAGAGACCGGTATTGAGGCATTTTGTGCCCACT
This sequence comes from Dioscorea dumetorum, assembly GCA_902712375.1. NCBI lineage: Eukaryota > Viridiplantae > Streptophyta > Magnoliopsida > Dioscoreales > Dioscoreaceae > Dioscorea > Dioscorea dumetorum. The sequence continues at coordinate 40,867 of CACTHL010000434.1, forward strand.
TGGTCTCGGCCTGGTGGGTATACAACCGTTTGTCAACGCATCGAGTCCCGTGAGCTGGGTTCGTGGCGTGACAGATCCATGGAGTTTTGGAGTGTAGAGGAATCAGGCTATATGGTGCCTAAAGATAAGAAAGCACATTTAGATGTAGAGGAAAACCCCCTAGAGGAGATGAAGCTGAAAGATCTGAAGGCCAAATATTACTTGTTCTCTTTAATTGACAAGTCTATTTGGAAGACAATCACAAACAAGGAGACGGCGAAACAACTCTGGGACTCAATGAAGTTGAAATATCAAGGCAACGCTCGTGTTTAACGAGCTAAACTGAATCTCCTTTGCAAGAGCTTCAAAGTTTTGGAAATGAAGATTAATCAATTACTGACTACTTTGGTTGAGTGATGGTGATTGCAAATGATATCCGAAACTATGGAGAAGACATGCCTGATGTCAAAATAGTAGAAAAGATCTTGAGGACTATCTTTGAGAAACGAAATTACATTGTGTGTTCCATAGAGGAAGCAAAAGATATTGATGAGCTTTCTACTGATACTCTACAAAGTTCACTGCTGGTGCATGAGCAAAAATTCAGGAAGGAAAACTAAGGAGAAGAGGAGCAAGCACTCAAGGTGTCATATGATGAAGGACAAAGTACCAGTGGACGTGAAAGACTAGCAAAAGGTGGAGCAAGAGGATGAGGCAGAGGCAGAGACAGAGGAAGACAGGTGTTTTCAAGGACCACATTAGAATGTTTCGAGTGTCATAAGCTTGGCCATTTTCAGTATGAGTTCCTAAATTTAAAAAAGGAAGCCAACTATGCAGTGCTTGAGGAGGAGGAGGAGTTATACTTAATGGCTTATGCTGAAGTGAAGGAAAATAGATGAGAAGATGCATGGTTTCTCGATTCAAGTTGCTCAAATTACATGTGTGGAGACAAAGCTTTCTTCTCCTGGTTAGATGAATATTTCAAACATACTGTCAAGTTGGGCAACAATTGCAGAATGAATGTCACAGCTCGAGGTAATGTGAAGCTTATGTTGAATGGTGTCAGACACATTATTACTCATGTGTACTATGTTCCAAAGTTGAAAAATAATCTCTTAAGCATAGGACAAGTTTAGGAAAAAGGGATAGCAATTGTGATTAAGGAAGGGACCTGCAAGATTTATTATCCTGATGGAGGTTTGATTATTGAAACAAACATGAGCACAAACAGGATGCTTATAGTGTTTGCACAGCCTCAAAGCCAATCTCAAGCTCCTCAAGTTTTGAAAGACAACTGTTTTTTCACAAGTGCATAGAATATGACTCAACTATAGCATCGTAGATATGGGCACTTGAACTATAAAGGCCTAAAGACTTTGGAAAGCAAGAAGATGGTTCAATGACTACCAAAGCTTACTACAACGGTAGAATTATGCACTGACTATCTTATTGGGAAACATCACCAAGATCCAATACCTATCAAGAGTTCATGGAGAGTTGAACAGATTCTAAACCTCATCCATGCTGACGTTTGCGGTCCAATAAACTGCACTTCAATCATCAACAAGAGGTATACTCTGTGTTTTATTGATGACTATAGTAGGAAGTCATGGATTTATTTCTTGGTTGAGGAGTCAGAAGATTTGAGTTATTTCAAATGCTTTATGAAGTTAGTAGGAAATGAGACAAGGCTGCCAATTAAGTGTTTGCGCACAGACAAAGGAAAAGCGTTTACTTCTTCTAAATTCAATTTTTTCTGCAAGGAGAATGGAATACAAAGACAATTGACCACTGCATACACCCCTCAGCAAAATGGTGTTGTGGAGCGCAAAAGCAAAACGGTGTTGAACATGGTACATGCTATGCTCTCTGAGAAGCAGATTCCAAAATCATTCTGGGCTGAGGCAGTAAACTGGAGTAATAATGTGTTAAATAGATGCCCTAATTCAGCAATAAAAGACATCACCCCAGAAGAAGCATGGAGTGGATCTTGGCCCTCACTCAATCACTTCCGAGTTTTTGGTTGCATTGCACATGTTCTTGTGCGTGAGGTACAAAGGACTAAACTTGATGATAGAAGCTTCACTTGTGTTTTCTTGGGTGTAAGTGATGAATCAAAGGGTTAAACGTTGTTTAATAATATTACTAAGAAGATTGTGATAAGTAGAGATGTTGTGTTTGAAGAAGAAAAACATTGGGATTGGGATAGTAGTTATAGAGAAGAAGTTCTAGTATATTTAGTTAAGGGTGATGATGACAATGAAAGAGTCAAAAGTGAGAGTGAGAAAGATGGTGAAAATGTGGAAATTGAAAATGAAAACAAGGAAGAAAATGAGAATGAGGAAGAAAATGGTAGTAGGACTCGTATGAGAAAAAGGCGAGAATCACAACCCCCTTCATGGCTAGATGATTATGTTAGTGGGGGAGGATTAGGACTTTGGGAGGATGAAGAAGTCAATATGCTTTCATGGTGGCTGGTGATCCTATGTTTTTTGAGGAGGCAGTGAAGAGTGAGCATTGGAGGGTAGCTATGGATAAAGAGAGAGCTCATTGAGAAGAGCAAGACTTGCAGCTCAGTTGATTTGCCTGTCAGAGCTAAGAAGGTTGGAGTTAAGTGGGTCTATAAAACCAAATATGATGAGAAAGGTGAACTTGAGAAGCACAAACTTAGTTGGTAGCCAAGGGGTACTAGCAAAAATATGGAATTGATTATGTTGAAGTGTATACACCAGTAGCTAGAATTGAAACAGTGAAAGCAGTTATGGCATTAGCATCTCAAAGCAATTGGAAGATTTTTCATATGGTTGCTAAATACTTCTTCTATTGTGTGAAGGTCATAAGCCCATAGAAGGAACTGGGAGATATTATGTGACTTCTGGTGGAGTTATAAAGAGAACCTTGAAATTATACATTGGACAAGTGGGTTAAGATTAAATAGCATATATGCCCTTCTATTTGTTATACTTGCAAACCCCTCTGTGTGATTTGGTCATTGTCATGGAAGATGGCTAGAGGTGTAGAAAGCACAAGCTTAACCCACACTTCCACTAGGGAACAACTGGTAGGGAATATAATTGAGCGCCAAGCCTTTGTGCTATAGGGATCTCTTTGTTGAACAAACTCTCCCAAAAATTTGTTGAAACCCTGATAGTTGAATCCAAGCCTGCTCTTCCTCTTTCCCCTCAAATTTCTTCTCCCCACTTGCTTTGGCGAGTAGGGATGAAGTTTGGGGGAAATGTCTGGGAGCCAAAATGGTACAAAAGAAATCTTGAACAAAGCTTTCAGTGGTCATAATTGGGCCTCGGTAGCAGGTGGCAAAGTCCTTCTTATGGAGTTTGTTAGGACTGCATGGCTTGAAAAATAGAAGACATAGGGAGAGTTTGTATCTTGGACTTGCCCAATGGATATTTCTTGATGCAGTGTGAATCCACCGAGGCTATGCAACACATCCTCTTGGCCATGGATGGTGAACGGCTTAGTCCTTTACGTGGCCCCTTGGTAAGATAACTTGTTTGACCTGGTGGTTGTTTGGGTTCAATTTCATCATCTCCCTGTGGAATATTGGGAGTGGGGTATTCTTGAGAGCATATGTAGCCATCTTGGACGATTGGGAAAAATAGATGATCAAACTTTGCAAATGAACAGAGCATGATTTGGCAGAATGTGTGTGGAAATTGACCTCGCTTAACCCCTAAAGAGACATTTTTGGATTGGAGAAGAAGATGACAGAGATTTTATGGTGGTTTTGTATGAAAGGTTCCCAACTTCCTGTTACTCGTGTGAAATGGTTAGACATGGCACTAAATATTGTCACTACCGACAGGTGAAGTCGTTTACTATAGCCTCCCTTTCTCTTGCTACTCTGCCAACTGCGTTTGGCAGAAGAAGAAAAAGAGTACTGGAATGTGTTGATCAGAGTTCTCAGAGGGTGCAGGTTCAAGCAAGAAGGGAGAAGAGAGATAACAGAGGATATGTTCACAGAGTTACTGATGCTTTGTTAATTTTAAGCATAGAAAAACAACATACATCCATGTGAGGTTATAACCTCACGTTTACACAGAAGCCCATAACTGAATCAAAAGCTATCAGGATCTATGCAGCCAGTAAACGGCTACCAGACGTGACACACTAGCAGAAAACTAAAACAGCTGATAAAGGAGCCGCTCACTTGCGGCCAATCTCATCTTGTCAGATCGCCAGCTCAGACATGAATTGTCTGAGTCATCAGCCCAGCACCAGGTCTCCAGTCAACTGAGCACCTCTAACTTTAACAGAATGGACATCCCAATGTCAGTGCAAGTTGATTCCAACAACTGAATGCTCAGTCCCTGCTAAGAAGTCGAAAAATAAATCATGATATAAATTTTGGGACTTGGCTAGTAATCTCATGGCAATGTCGTGGATAGGGAAGGGATGCAGTCAGGGGAGTGGCGTCATGTACTGTGTATTTGCAGCGTTCAACCAATCTGATCTAGCTATTAATTTTCTAAGAGATGAAAATATCCAGATGCAATAGGTGTTGATGACCTCTTTTCAGGCTGGATTCATGGAGGCATGGCTAGGCAGCAAGGTAGGGTGACTACCTTCATATCTTCTCTTGCCTTCCTCGAGTAGACGAGCTTGGACCAACATATGCATAGGCGGAAAAAGAGGCGGGGAGGGGGGTTGAAATAAGGTGCTAAGCTTAAGCACCCCCTTGGCCCATGAATACATAATTTTAAAATATTAAATTATAATTCATATGTTAAGAGTGATACTCTTTATTTAATTTTGAATTTTACCCCGCAATAATTAAAAAAAATAAACTATTCAATTTAATAAAATTGATGTTAAGTAATAATAATAAATAATATGGCTTGTCAAATGTGGATAGGCATCATATTTTTTTATTTTTAATTTTATATTTTAGATATATTTTTTAGGGCTTTTTTCCACTATAGCCATCCTTTTTTTTTTAAATTGTCAAAATAACTATACACAAAATATATGCACCAAAGTAACCATTAAACCATCACATCAACCCCTATCTCATCACCCATGTGTTTTTCAAATATAAAATGTTAGTTTTGTTTTTCAAAAACACCCTTTATTTTTTTAAAAAATACAAATAAAAATATTTTTATTTTTTAAACCATTTTTTTAAGTTATTATTATTAAATATTTATTATTATTTTTATAAAAAACCAAAAATAAAAATAAAAATATTTTTTAATTGGATTTATTTTAAAAGATATATTATTTCAAAAATATATTATTATTTTTTAAAAACACTCTATTTAAGTTGTTTTTATTAAAAGCTTTTTTAACTGCATTTATTTTAAAAATATATTATTATTATTATTATTATTGGTTTTTTTTTTAAATTATTATTTTTATTAAAAACTTATTTTGACAACTATATTATTATTATTATTATTATTATTATTATTATTATTATTATTATTATTATTATTATTATTATTATTATTATTATTATCATCGAATAACTTATTTGTAGTTTAAAAAACAATAATTGCATTCAAGTACAAATAAAAAATACATTCATCAATATTCTTACGTTACATATTTCTACCTTTTGTTGGGCAAGTAGTTATATAATGTCCAGCTTTTTTACATAAAGAGCAGAAATTATGTCTACTAAGATCAGGGTTTCGATCCATGTGCATGCGTCTACATCTGATCTTTGGTCGACCGGCGGTCCGTCATCCTACAGGTAGAACCATATTTGGTTTAGGAACAAATTGCCAAAACTGTGAACTTGGTACTTGATGAAAATATGGAGCATAGATCTGCCTGTAAGAGCCTAGAGTATACCAAGCAGGGCACAACACATTTGTCTATCTATTATGTTTTATCTTTTTTAAGGATTTATTTTCCTATTTCTATTATTTTATAACTCATTTGTTGTGAAAAATATTTAATATTTATTGAATAATTGTTGGATATTTGTTTGGTGTTGATGACCTCTTTTGATATTTGTTCGATTATTTGTTAAATATTTGATTATTTGTTTGCTACCAAACCAATATCACAAAGATATTTGCTGCGTGGGCCCCATGCTACCGCATGCCACAGGCAAAAGGCCTGCGGCCCATTTGCGGCCACACGGAACCCATACATGCCTCGATTTCACCTAGACTTCGTTTTTAAGCCCCAATTCCAGTCCCATGCGGTCTCCATGCGACAGCATACATGCCCACACAAATGAGAACTTATAAAAGGTGAAGTTAGGGTTTTGGAAAGAATTTTGGCAGCCACGGAACTCCATACTCATCGAATGCACATACTCACTGGAGAAAAGCGATTTGAACACAAATTGAAGGAAAAAGAAGGGATATCTCAAGAGAAGCAATCAAGAAGCTCGACGGTGCTGATCCAGTGAGCTTTCATAATCCCGTAGTTGACAAATAGGTAGTTTTACAATGAGATTTCATTGTTTTGTTATGGGTTTTGTATTTCTCCTTCTGTTGATTTCAAACTAAACTCCCACAGCTGCCAAGTTCTAGTGAACCTTGGGAGAATGACTTTGTATAGATGTTTACGTTATTTCAAATACATGTTGGCTTGAATTTCTTTGGCTTTAATCTATAATTCTTTATGTTCAATGTACAATCGATGGATTCAGTAGTTTGATTGTGAATGATGTGTGTAGAACGGAATACTTGCATGCAATAGGTCATACATAGGTTAGAAAGGTTTCATTATATCTTGACGCCGGAACTTCCGGTAATTACAGGAAAACTTAGCCGTGCTCTTTTCGCCTTCTCCTCTGTGAGCTTCACCATCTAATCCAAGGTTCTTTTATGGTTTTGTGTTCTTTTATTTCACTAGTTATTTTTTATTCATTTTTCTTATATTGCTATCTTTTTCTATTACTCCAAAGGTAGCTTTGTTAATTCGTTGGAAGTGATTTTTGATGAATCTTGAATTGGTTTTGTGAATTCAATCTCTTTGTCTTGTTCATTTTTTAGTTGAAAGAAAATGTGTTATGCAATTTGTTTTTTTATGCTTCATCTGTTTTTTCAATGATAGGCTATTTTTAGTGGAAATTGGATGAGTGAATGCAATCTGTCTTTTTTTTCTAGAAATTCTTTTGTATTCTACTAGTCTTTTCGCTTTTCTCTAACTAAACTTAAATGGTTATGCAATAATATTATTTATCTCTATTATTTGTGGCCTTTCCAGTATATTTTATTGCTGTTTTTTGTAGCATATAAGAGAATTTGGCATTTTGTATGTTAATGCTTGCTTATAAACATGTTTTGCAGTGTTTGTATGGACAATGGATGCTTTTTAGTATAGATGGGATCCAATGGGAAATGCTAGTATGCTTGCAAGAGTTATAGACGTGGAAAAAAATAAACGCCAATTTGTAAAGCAGTTAATCTCAATTCCTTTTTTTTTTTTTGTCCAATTAGAAAGAAAATGAGTGGAACAACACATGCCACCTTTATCAAATACTAGCCCACCTTCTGCCTACGCACTTCTAAATTTGTTTTACTAAAGCAAAAATCAATCTAGAACCTTGTTTGTTGAAGACAAAGGCTGCAATACTATGTATAAATCTAGTAATAGTATTATAGTTGTTCAATTTGAAGATTTGCCTCTGCATTGGCCTGTTAATTTGTTAGCAAATTATTGTAATCAAATGTAACTCTCGGGTGCATTTTTTGTGCGGTGATTAAAAGATTTAGAGTGCTCATAAACAGTTTGTTTTTAAAAAACACGATCAGCATAAATCAGTCTCTGAAAACAAAGGGATACACAATGTTTGATGAGGATTATGCTGATATATCGTCTAAAATTTTCCTAGTAAAAAAAATAGAATTTATATATATTTAGATATATATTCATATTGTCCAATTTCTGGCAACATGTTACCTTACATGGCATAATTTTCTCTCATTGATCAAATTATAAGGTTGATATCCCCTAAAACTAAATCTGCTCTGCTTTCTCTACTATTACTTGTGCTCCTTTTGATGTTGGCTCCTATAGGATGAAGAAAAAGTTTGATTTTTCTCCTAGTCCCCTAAAACTATGCGACCACTAACTCTCTACTTTTCATGCTATAATCTACTTTGTTGATGATATTTCTACTTGTTTATTTCTAGCTGTTTATACCATGTTATGAAGTCATTCTTTTTATTTAATTAATGGTTTATTTTCAGTTAATAATAAATACCATATGACTTATAGATGGATGCAAATTGTGAGAGGTCGCAACGGTCTTGTTTATCACGATTTCTGCCTCAATGTGGTATAAGCAAATAAGAGGACATAAGTTATCATTGGAGCCTTATTATAATAGAGATGAACAACGCACAAATTATATTGCAAGAGTAATACATGGATCGGATGAGATTAGTATATCTATGTTAAGGATGAGTAGGACATCATTTTTGGATTATGTGATACTCTGAAAGCAAAAAGACTACTATACAACACTCTACATGTAAGTGTTGAAGAACAAGTAGCTATGTTTCTTCATATTATTGGGCATAATGTGAGGAATAGGGTTATTGGAGTTAATTTTTTACGCTCTAGAGAAACTGTTAGCTGATATTTCAACCATGTTTTACATGCCGTCGGAGAACTTCGAAGTGAACTAATTCAACAACCTAGTGCAACTACTAGTCCACTAATCACTCAAGATCCAAGATTCATGCCATTTTTTAAGGTAAATAATAGAGGATTAATTATAGTTTAAAGTAAATATTATTAACTAATTTGTTAATTATATAGCATTGCATTGGACAGCTTGATGGTACACATATCCATGCTTCAGTTCCGAATAATATTGTAGCCCGTTTTTGTGGAAGAAAACCCTATCCCACTCAAAATGTATTTGCCGCTGTTGATTTTGAATTAAAATTTACATATGTATTAGCTGGTTGGAAAGGTTCCACACTCGATGCACTGGTCCTTTGGAATACTTTGGAAAGAGAGGATGGAATTGTAGTACCTAAAGGTATTATATCAATCTAATAAATGTTAAAATATTAAATTGGTTGCAATTACGTAAAACCTTGTTACCATTTTTTGATAGGGAAATACTATCTCATAGATACCGGGTACTCTAAAAGGCGGAGTTTTATTTCACCATTTCGTGGCGTTCGATACCATATGAAAGAATTTAGTACACGTACACCATCAAGCATGAAAGAATTATTCAATTATAGGCATTCTTCATTACGCACTTCTATGGAATGAGTTTTTGGAGCTTTGAAGAATCGTGTCAAAATTTAACATCAAGACCATTCTTCCCTTTTGACACCCAAGTTGATATTATCATCGCTTGTTGTGTTCTACATAATTATATTTTACGAAGAAATAAACACATATATATACCAAACCTTGAGGAATGGGAGCCAAATGTGCGTGAGGTGAGAACACAAACTCAAGTTCGAGAAAAAGCTAGAGAATGGCTAGCAGTTCAAGAAGCAATCATGAATGACATGTGGAGTAACATAAAAAGCTTTCTATGCTTTGTGTGTTTTTATAACTATATTTTTGCGTGTCTTTTGATGAGATAATGAAACATATCTTCAGATTTTGTAATTATAACTTTGCTTTCATTATTGGGGATATTGTATCTTACAATTTTTTGAATACCCTTATATGTGAAATAATTACAATAACGTTAATTATGATACTTAGCAGATGGAGTTTGAAGATATGACACCGAAAAACTATGATTTTATTGGAAGGAAGACATCATGACCTTGTTTATATTGACATCTCTAGTTGAGCAAGCAAACCTTGGGCTTAAATCTAATAAACGATTTAAAGGTACTGCTATCGTTGCCATTGCTAGGGCCGTTGGTGTAAGATTCAACTTGGTGGTAAGTGACACATGTCAATAATTGTTTGCGGCATGTAAGGAAAATATTGTTAATAAAAACGAATATCAAAGGTTTAAGTGGTGTGTCATGGGATGATGCAGAAAAAAGAAATAATTATAGGAGAGGAAGAATATCGAACATACATACAAGTAAGAAGTAAGTTGAATTTTATTAGTAATATATAATTTATATAATATTTGTGTATTGACCTAAATTACAAAATGCTTATTTTATGTTTGTAGGCACATTCTGGGGAAAAGGTTTATATTAACAAACCAATTCAACACTATGAAGAGATGGCAATTGTATGTGGAAATAACCAAGCAATGGGATTTTTTTGCAAGAACAGGTTCTCAAAGCTCTAGAAGCTTAGGTGTGCATATGGAACAACAACCACCAACACCAATAATTGACCTTAACAACCAAACTCAAGGGTTTAATGATTTTGATGAGATCCACAAAGTCAGCCTCCTATTAACAACGCATCAACAAGTTCTACCTCTAATGCTAAGAAAGGTAAAAAAAACAAGCAAAACATGCTAAGGTGGATGAAGAAATCATGCGAGATGTTAAGTTCGAATTGGGTAGGATTGCAAATGCACTAGAGACGGATAAGAGTAAATTTATTAGCAAAGATTTATTTGATGAGATCATAATTTTGAGTGATCTTTATATTGCATATAACTATTTGCTTCAGAATCTCTCTTTAGCAAATGGGTTCATGAACAAAACACATACATTTCGGTGCATTTGGATGATGTTTTCTTAATCAAGGGGTGGTCGTCGAGTTTGAAATGTTATAACAAATTTAAATAACACTAGTGTTATTTTGTCTTGTTATATTTGGCATAATGTTGTGGCATAAAACAATGTGGTATTTGCTTTCCTTGTTTGGACAAGTGTGATGGTTTTTTTTTTTTTGGACAATGTTATATTTGGACAAATGTGATTTTGTATTTTAATACTATGTTTGGAAAAATATCATGTTATTGTTTTTTTGTTGGAAAATTTCATGTTGAACTATGAATGTTCAGTGTTGTATTTTGGATAGTATTAAAAAAATATTAATCATAAATATTGAATCTTTCTTTTAAATGAATAAAGCAATCTTTGAATGGTACCAATCTATGTGGTAACAAGATTAATAATGAATGTCGAATGTTGAATGTTTTCAATGAATGAATCTTGATGTTATTTTAATTTTTTTAATTTAATAATATGGTATAAAATATATGATTCATTACTTAAATTAAAAAAATATTTTTAATGATTAATAAAAATAATTAATATTTTTAATTTGAATAAATATCTTATTAAATTTATTAATTAATTTAAATTAATTTTAATAAAAAATATTAGATAATTATGGATAATCATACATAATGGAGATAATCTCACCATTCCACTTGCATAATTAATATACCCTTTCACTTATAATAAATTACCCTTTCACTTATAATAAATCAGACAAACAAAAAACAATACTTATACATAAATTACAAACAAGCAAATAACCCTTAAATTGTTTTTTACAATACAAAAATTCTTAAACATTATTAAACCTTAATCGCTGATGACTCTCATTAAAGTTTTTTTATTAGTGAATAAGATACAAACACCTCACACTTCTGGAATAACAAAAACAGAGTAAATTCAATAAATATCTTATTTTCCTATATTATGTAAATTATAAATTTTGATATAAAGTTTTCCCCAAAATAAATTTCACAGGCAAAAAAAACCCCAAAACTAATATATCATTGGTTTACCCTTGCTGAGTGTGGAGTGTTGTAAAGCTTTTTTTCCCCCTTTCAAACAAATAAGGGAAAATTACTTGTTCACCCCTCGGGAATTTCAAAAGCGGCCAAAAACCCCCTCCTATTTTTGCACACCCCGGACGGCCCCTCCGTTATAGTTTGGTTCCCTTCTACCCCCGTCCGTCTCATGAAATGGGTCCGTGTTACGAAAATCCATTTTTGCCCGCAAATGGTGGGAAAAAAACCCGCCCGATCACATCATGTCATGTTTGGCTTTTATGCATACATATGTGAGTTTTTCCCCCCTTTATGGTTTCTTGTTCGCTTAGAGAGCTTAGAAGGCGAATTACATAATTTTGTTCTTGTTCTCCTTTTCCTTCGCTAAGTCGATATTATGGGCGGTTTTTGTGCCATTGCTAGATACAACGGGGAGGGGCGAGTGCGCGTTCACCGCATCAAGCGAATGGGCGTCGGTGTTAGGTGAGATTTGTGGCGCCGGGGTCTCGATGTTTGTCGCGCGAGGGTGAAGTTCATCACACCCGATGGACATAATACGGTTTGCCCAATAGAGAACGAGGTGGACTTCCGGCGCATGTGTCATGTGTTCTCCATCCTCAAAGGCGGTGTAGTCGATATGGTTGTCGAGACGGATGACGTGCCACGGCGGCCTTGAAAGCGAGTTATTGTCGTAGTAATGCGTTGCTCTAAAACAATTATGCGGTTGTATGTCGGTTAGTGCTTAACACTACCATTATCCGTATTAAAGAATGAATTATCCGTTTAAATTGGGCGTCTCCGATTAATTTATCATGTTTACGTGTAAACTATCATACACCGTTTGCATTATTACATCTCTGTTTAACTATGCCTGTTAACGTGTAAATATTAACTTAGGCGTTTAAATAAGTGGACTTTATGCTTAAATTCTGATCGTTTGCGTTTGAGCGAAGTCTTTGGCGAGATTCGGAATGCGGGAGCGCTTACGTACCACCACATGGCGACCCGGATGGTGTCGCATGCCCGCCATCGTCGTCGGATCGACATGAAGTGTTGTCGTTGGACGTCGGACAACGTTTTGATGGCGTTAAACATTTCCGAGATACACTTCGCAATTTTGCTATCGGTCGGAATTTTGATTTCAAATTCGTGAAGAACGAAAAATCTTTGGGTCCTTTGTGGAATGCGCGGCCGGTGGATGTCAATGGCGCGTTCACGCATCAAAGGAATATAATAGAAATACCTTCAGAATCAAGACAACGGACCCGACGCCCACCTGCGGTGGTGGAATTGGGTCGGGGTCACACCAGCGTCCAAAAAATGGGTCGGCGCACGAGTGATTCGAAGGCTGAAGGACCCGGCCCTTGTACAAGGCCATCGACATTGAGAAGGACATGTTGCGGGAGCATGGTGTCCACATTCCATACAAGCGAGCTTGGCTGGGAAAAGAGCATGCCGGGTGATCCTCGACGGCGGCGACATCTCCGGCTACGATCTGTTGCTTTGGTACGTCCATAAGGTGGCTGACACAAACCCCGGCGGCATCGCGTTTGTGGAAAGAGGCGGTGAGCGTTTTAAACGTGCGTTCTTCTCTTTCGGCGCGTGCATTTTGGGGTTCAAGCGGGCATGCGGGCGGCGGCTGTTTGTGGATGGTACTAACCTCCTCGGAAAGTATCGGGGTACTCTCTTGGGTGCCACGAGGGAAGGATGGTAACAATGGCTTCTTCCACGTCGCCTTCGCTATTGTCGACAACGAGACCGGCGCCAATTGGACGTGGTTCATTTCCAAGTTAGGTGATGCTTTATACGACGAAGGAGACTACCAAGAGACAATTACATTCGTTTCGGATAGGTCAAAGGGCCTTGTGAGCGCTGTTGCGAGAGTTTTCCCTTCATCCCCGCAGCGTCTTGCCTTCGGCACTTGGAGGCCAATTTTATGAAAGCCAATGGCGGACTTGGGAAGGCATTGAGGGAGGAGTCTTTGGTCCATATGCTTTCGTATCGCGTGGGCAACGGCGGCTAAAGAATTCGATGACACCGTCAATGAGCTGCGGGCCGTATCGCCCGAAGCGTTTCGGTGGTTGATTCACAAATCCGACATGTCACGCTGGTCGAATTATCCGTTCAAAGGTGACCGATGGGGCGAGATGTATTCGAATGTAGTTGAGTCGTTCAATGCGTGGATCAAAGAAGCTCGACACCTACCGGTGACGAAAATGGTCGGCGCTATAAGGTACTCAAAGGTTAAATACATGTAACGCTTAAGCTTACCCGTTACACTTTAATGTTTGTTATCGGTATTTAACATGCCTTTGTCCGTGGGTTTGATATCGTCGTCGGTGTTTAACATTCACATTAACCCTTTAGTCCGGTAGAATTCCGTATAAGATAACAAATGTAAATATCATTGTCTCGGTTTAAATACCGTCGTATATGTTTTTCTTCTTCGATCTTTAGTTTTATTCTGTTTGTTTACTCCGATGTAGTGGTGTTTAAATATTCATATATTCGCGTAAATTTCTTTAAGATTTCCGATATTCGTTGTGCGGTACAAGGCTGATGCGCATGTTATGCACTCGCCGTGAGCAAGCGAACAAATGGGATACTTTCTTATGCCCGGACATACGTTCAAAGGTTGAGGCGCTTGTGCGGGATAGCCGAAGTCTTCACGTTGCTCGTTGTCTCGCTGATCGTTACGAAGTGATTGACCGGTGCGGTAACTCTGTAGACCTTGCCCGGTAGAACTTGCTCATGTCGCGAGATGGCAAGTTTATGGCATCCCGTGCAAACACATTTGCGCTGCGATATTGGTGACGGACGGCAATGTTCATCGTTTTATTAGCGATCACTTCACCGTCGACACTTAAAAGTTGGCGTATAAGGAAGCTATATTTCCCATACCCGACAATGAGAGGCCCACGGACAACAATCGAGATCTGCTTTTGCGGCCGCTGTGACGAGAAGGCAACTGGTCGTCCTAGACGAAGAAGGATCGAGTCGCAAGCGTTTGATGTCCGCGAGTTACATTGCGGCCGGCTGCCACGCGTCCGGTCGCAATCGTAGAACTTGCAATGAAAGTGTCGCCGATTAGGCTTCGTAAAAGGATAATCTTTAAAGAGCACACATTTATTTGGTTATGACGCCCTAATATTTAAACATAGAATAAACGAATTTCGTTGTACGCCTTTGAAGTTTTAATCGAATAAACCTAATGTTAAATGGTGACACATTTAAAGAGTCACACACAAATTGAAGCGTACGCGAGTGAAAGTTAAACGGGAAATATCGGTAATAAACGGTAACCAATAACGCTAAACGGGCACATCACTTGTTGTCATTCTTTTGTATTTGAACTTCCGGAAGGAATGTAAGATAGTGACGCATAAACGAGACGTCATATTTAAACGGATACGGCGGCGAGTTTTACACATCTTCGGCGGAATGTTTAACGGAGACGTTGTATGGTAACACAAATTGAAGCGTACGCGGTGGATGTTAAATGGGAAATATCGGCAATAAACGGTGACCAATAACGCTAAACGGGCACATTGCTTGTTGTCATTCTTTTGTATTTGAGCTTCGGAAGGAATGTAAGATAGTGACGCATAAACGGAGACGTCATATTTAACGAGATACGGCGGCGAGTTTTACACATCTTCGGCGGAATGTTTAACGGAGGCGTTGTATGGTAACACAAATTGAAGCGTACGCGGTGGATGTTAAACGGGAAATATCGGTAATAAACGGTGACCAAAAACGCTAAACGGGCACATCGCTTGTTGTCATTCTTTTGTATTTGAACTTCCGGAAGGAATGTAAGATAGTGACGCATAAACGGAGACGTCATATTTAAGCGGATACGTGGCGAGTTTTACGCATCTTCGGCGGAATGTTTAACGGAGGCGTTTTATGGTAACACAAATTGAAGCGTACGCGTGAATGTTAAACGGGAATGTAAGATAGTCCGAATTAATGACGACAAGGCGTCATTAGAGTGAAATCCCGGTGCGAATGCTAATTCATTACCATCTCTTTCCCAATTACATTTGAATTCAAAATCCACACGTAAGCATCAATGCACGGAGTACGTTAGGCGAACTTGCGACCCCTAAACTTCTATTTAAACAATAAACGGAAATCAAAGGCACATCCACATATTACACACGAGAGAAAGAAGTATGTACAAGTCCCTCCTCAACGAGCTCTGCGCGAGAGAACCCGCCGGCCGTCGCCGGAGTACTCAGCCGTTAGGGAGGGCCCCGACCACATCCCCGCCTTCTTGGGCACGGTGTCGGTTGATGGGACCACTTACTACAGCCCTTACCCCGCGAAAACATCGAAGGACGCCCCGGAACACTGCGGCCGAGGTGGCGTACAATGACCTCCGTATTCCATACCACAGGAGGATGAATACGCGTCCCATTTGCTACCGCCGATCGACTATGTGGAGGTAAGTCATACCGTAAGACTTCTGCGTCCATGTTACGGGAAATTTATTTATTTTCTAAATTGTTAAAAGCCTTCATTGCGGGGCCTCGCACCGCAACGCCTTCGGATGCGGCGCCTTCACTCCACCACGAGCACTCCAACGGCGAAGAGTTGGAGTGCTTTGAGGACATGCTCGTCGAGCTTGCGGAGAAGGAAGTCGTCCTCTCCAAAAAACTCGACCGACTAAGAACCCGCACGGCCCAAGTGAAGAAGCTCATCCGGGGGTGAAGGCGATATGATAATGTTTTTTTCAGTTTTTAGATGTATAAATTAGTATGCCTACGCTGGTTGTAATAGAACTACGGTTCAACTAAAAATTTTGTGAAGGAAAGAAATTTGTTCCCCTGTTACGTTTTGATCTTTAAACCGATACGTGTATATTTCAAGATCGGCACTAAATTATAAACGTCGACGCCTGTAAAAGGGTGGGCCACAATATTTGAAAAGCGCGAGTGTTTGTAAATAGCGAGAATAGTTTTCACACAGAGTCCTCGATGTGTGAAGAAGACAATTCAAACATAAACATCGAATGTTAAGTGAAGACGCACGCTAATAAGCGGTGTCATGCAATGTTAAATGGGGAGAACCCTCGTTCTCGTTCGTCGATAGTTAACCGCAGATATCGATAGTTAAACGGTAAAGTGTAAGGGTAAGTGATGACGGTTATATTTAAACAATGATGGCGAGTTTCATAGATTAAATACCTCATTGATGTTTACAAAATAGGTTCAAAACCGGGAAAATTTGCATTGGAAAATCTTTGAAACGTCGCATGCATAAATGGAGTTGAATTTAGGCTAGTTACAGTATAACGTAGTCAGATAAACTATGCAATGTGAATTTATTATTAATTACTCCAATTTAATGTTGAAATGCGAGTCAGTAAAGCGTGAACGTAACCGATGCCATTTACTATATTCCATTTATTTCACCGAAAACCAATGCCTTTTTTTTTACAAATAGTTATGATTGTATGTAAGCATCAAGCCGAAACAAGATACAGACGCAGATATTATCCACATCCCACAACAATGTTTAAGTCACGTCTAGCGGGACTTTTGCCGGATGACACGCCGGCCCTCGCCGGAGTACACCACTCTCCGTGAAGGCCCCGACACCAACCCCGTCTTCGGCCACGGTGACGGTCGGCGGGACCCCTTTCTCCGGTTCTTCATCTGCGGAAAGCGCCGAGGAGCGCGCAGAACATTCTTTGCCGAGGTGGCGTTCAAGCGTTTGTGCCCTTCGGGCGGCGTGGAGATTACCAAGGCCCCAGTTGCGGCGATGACGTATCGCGCAGGTCTGCATGCTTGTAAGACTTGTCGGTTGAGTGTAAAAACAAAAAAGAGCCACCTTCCATCGTAAACCTTCAACTCTTCATTGCGGTGCCTTCGCGAGCCGTCGGGGATTACACCGGTGGTGAAGAGTTGGATTGGGTTTTCGAACACCTGGTCCGTGCACTAAACGCAAAACTTGAAGGAATAAAAGATCGAAAGGCACGTGTGGAAAAATTTGCTCCAAGATTTGAATGACAAGAAAAGGGGGAGTGAGATTATGCTCGAGTTGATGTCGTTTGTAAATTGCGCCATCTAAATGGAGTTATCTATATTTAAACGGAGTCGTGCGAATCCAAACGTAGTCATTAATATTTAAACAGATTAATCTATATTTAAACATACAAACCTAAACGGTCATTTTTATTACTCACGGCGTGACTCATTGCCAATATTAATTACTTTCACCATTAATTATGAAAACTAAAATCGAGTCTCACATCTATTTCAAATTCATGTAATTTCCGTTGCGAGAAGCGTAAGTTGCGGATATTTGTGAAGCAATTATTGTCACATCGAATCGAATAGCAAACGGAGACTCGTATAATCACACGGGAACTCTAAAGAGTGAACGGCCACGAACTATAATTGAGCAGGCCAACGAAGTTTAAACGGAGAGCAAATCATTTTGGTGAGGCCTTTATATTTGAAAGTTAACACCGATTTGCTAACCGAGATACTATTACCTTTAGCGCACAACTAATATGTTTATGTTAGGATGACGAATTACATGATAATGAATTACGCAAACTTATTTTATTGTCGATGAGTGATATGTGACAATAGCGACATGAAATTTTTTTAACCGCAACGTTAAACGTTAACAATAGCGACAAGTTAAGCGGCGGATTCGAAAGTTAAACGTTATTCTTAATGTGAATGGTAAGTCTTAAAGTTAAACGGATACGTAAACGGGGGATATACATTCCGAGTAATGCATGCATTCGACGAAGTGTTGTGAGATAGCATTGGGAAAGTGTGCATTGGTTAACCCGCCGGTGGACGTTACTGTTATCCGTTACGATTAAATTCGTTGTTTTGGAATTCAAACGTCGAATAGTTATTGGCATCGGACTCGAGAAATAGTGCAAACGTCCGTTGAATATATTTGTATTTAAAGAAGAATCGGAAACAAGAAACGCACCCGGGATATTACTCGCGAGATCTAGCGGTATGTATGTGCCAATTCTCAACGCGTCTTGCCCGGAAGACGCACCACTCCACGCCGGCGTACTCCACAACCGGGGAAGGCGCCCGGGCGCCTCCGCTTTCGTGGCAACGGTCACGGTGGATGGGACCACGTTTTCCGGCCGCGAGAACCGAGGAAAAAGAGAAGGCTGCCCGAACGTTGCTTGCCCCGGTGACGTTCTACGAGCTATGTCCCGCGCATCTTAGGACGAGCGGTGCGTCCTCCGCTGATGTCTATGCGTCTTTAGAAATATTTATCTAAATCCTTCATATCTTCTTTGCAGAGGCGATGACCTATCCCCGGGAGCGGTTCCTCGAAGATTTGGTCGGGGATTTGACGGAAAAAGCGGCATCTCTCTCCGCAGAACTCGAGCGAGTGGTATCCCATAAGAGGGATGTGGAGAGGCTGCTCCGTACGCGAAAATGTATAAAACGGAATGACGGTTTTTGACCGCTTAGTGTAGTTTTCATCCATCAAATAAGAACTTTTTGCTTAGTGTGATATTTTAACTTCGTTCTTACTCTCTCGAAATGTTAACCGTTGCGGACGCATGTTAAACGGCCACGCATGAATTTTAAATGGAGAACAATGTTCCTTAAGCAAATTCTAACCATTCGTGCGCATGACAAGCACGGTTTAAATAGAGACAGACGCGAGTAAACCCTATCATGAAACGTTTAAATGGTAATATTCAACGGGAACGGTGATATTAAACCGAGAACGGCGAATGATAAACACAGATTGCCTTCTTGGCCTGATAATTCCTAAATTTTAAACGGTTACAACAACACGTAATTGGTGACACACTTGAAAAAAATAAAAATTCCGTACTTGAGGACCCATAGCGCGGTTGATGAAGACAATTAAAAATTTACATATAATAGGGACTCTCACCTTTAAAAACAAACGAGCGCAAGTAGAATAGGGTCTCACCCGTCGAAGAATAGCCGCCATATTAAACGAGGGCTGTAATATTAAACATGTAACGACAAAAGCTAAACAGAGAATACCTTGTTTAACTGCTAGCTCTGCATTTTAAACGAAGACAACAATACGTAGGGTGACATACATTGAGAAAAGAATTCCGTGCTTACGGACCCATAACGCAGTTGATGGAGACATTTAAAAAGTTATGTATAATAGGGTCGCTCACCTTCAAAAGCAGACAACGGAAGTAGATTACGGTCTCTTTCATTTAACGACAGCCTCCATGTTTTAAACAGGGACATAGGGAGTTAAACGCTTACCACTAATATCTAAACAAGGAGTATGTGATCAACCCGGTCCCCCTGGTGTTAAACGGTAACGGTGTATATTGCACGGAGATCCGTATTGTTAAAGTGTAACACAATGTTTTAATAGTGACAGCGTCATTTTTTTACAGAAGTACTTAATTTTATAAAGCAGTGACGACCCTCAATCGGTACCATGGAATTTTAAGCAAAAAATGATTGAATATGAAAGAATAACGAACATTATTTGATGTACATTGAAATTTCTGCCATGTCGTTGGCAAAGAATGAATTGAATCAATTGAAATGAATTTCGACAAAACTGTTTTACTTCCCCACAACTGGACCCTCCCCGCGTTGCTTGATGCCGGATGCTCGTCCTTGTGCGCTATCCGCAGCTTTTCACCGCGGAGCAATTGCTCGATAAACCGCATCACGTAGACGGCGCAGTCGACAGTGCCTTTCTTTTGACGCGGTGTGTCGTCATCGTGAACAAGCGGGTACTGTGTCGTCGCCGTCGTGCCGTACTCCATTTCGAGACAGGTGTCGAATAGTTCCCGCTGTCGCATTATACAAACCGATGTTAGAATAGAAAGCATCTATGTCACTCTGATAATCGAAATCTATATCGCAGAGAGCTTACCATTGCTACCGCGTCTTTGTTGTACTCTTCACTTGGGCATGAGGTGTAATGCCTGTACTCTTTTTTGTTATTGTCGAGCACCACGACATGGAAGTGGCCATTCAAGATTATGGGAAGGATGATGATGTCAACATCATTGACGACCTTGGTGGCATCTCCGATCATAGCCAAAGTCGTCT
The DNA here is from genome assembly GCA_902712375.1 of Dioscorea dumetorum. Classification (NCBI taxonomy): domain Eukaryota; kingdom Viridiplantae; phylum Streptophyta; class Magnoliopsida; order Dioscoreales; family Dioscoreaceae; genus Dioscorea; species Dioscorea dumetorum. The sequence goes on from CACTHL010000434.1 coordinate 61,507, forward strand.
CATGTGCGTCTTCCACCTTTGACATAAACAACGCCAGTGGTCAAGTGATGGAGGCGCGCTTCTTATGAGGATATGGCTTTCTGTTAAGTGTGTCTTGTACGATGCACACGAAGGCGTCCAACACATCATCTGTCACCATCTCTTTCCCGTCGATCGAACGAATAGGTTGGCCGGGTGGTGCGACATAATCATTCCTCCGGAGCGACGGAGCTGCGGTTAAACGGCAACACATGCGATTGATTAATAACACGTAGGCGTTAAGTGGAAACAACACATACGTAAATGATAATGTATAGGGGTAACATGGGTAATATCGTTAGTTAAACGATACATTACTAGGTTATATGGAAACGACTTGTAATTAAACGGAAACGCAACAACGTAAATGGGATGATCTCTATATAAACATTAACATCTACACTATCATACTTACTCGTCCATGGGGAAGTTGAGGAAAATCTTGATCGGCTCCTTCTCGAATACGTGAGGCGCGATTGACCCGGCGTATTTTTTCTTCGCCGGAACGAAGTCTTTCCGCACTTCTTCATACTGCTTGGTTAGCGAAGGTGACCGATTTCTTTTTTCTCGGCGACGTTCCCTTCGCCCCCGGCAACGGCTTTATTGGAATCATCCGTAGATGCTTCTTCTTTGTTGCGGGATCGCGCCCACACTTGGATGTGGCAATGTGGGTCGGCCGTTCCTCCGTGGGAAGGAGCTCCTCCACAATAGAGGCAACGGTCTTCTCAACCGCGGCCAAGGCGGTCTCATCAAGGGGAAGCACACCCTCGGGTGGTTCTTCATCTTCAAAATTAGTGGCCACCACCCTCGATGCGCCGTTGTCGGCCACGGCTGCCGGCTCCACCGCGACGGGGATTTCGGAGTCTTCCGCGAGCGCGGCATTGCCAACGGGGTCTACAATCTCCGCCACCGGGGCGGTGAAGTCATCAGCGCAACGGTCTCAACAACCGCATCGGCCGCCGGTGGTGCTTGCCATTGTTTCATCCTCGGCCGGTGGTGGACACACGGGCGGTATAGTTTTCGTCGCCTTTTGTGCAAGCCTCTTCATACGTAGCCTCGTCATACGTGGCCGTCTTGGAATGGCCTTCACGACGAAGTCGTCGTCCTCAATTTCCAACGGCTCATCCGTCCGGGCGGAGTCATGTATTTGTCCCGACGGTGCGGCCCTTTCAAGCGAATCAAACCTTGCCTCCAATGCCTCAACCCGAGCGACAATCTGGGGGAAGCGTTCATCATCACTGGCATGCCCGCATAAAGGATGTAGTCACGTCGTCGGGCGATGACGTCGGTTGGGCTACCGCGGTCGAGGGGACTACGGGGATCGGGTGACTCTCGTTGTCGCGGCCGGTGCGGGTGTTGCCAATTGGCGGGGTAGGTGAGGGCCTATCCGACGCCGAGGGTTTCGTGTTGGGCTGGAAGAGGGGGAACCACGTCGGCGCGAACGGACGGAAGGGGCTGGCATCTCCGCTTGCAGTCGTGCAAGTGGTTCCCGCGCAACAGCATCCATCCGCCAATTGGCCCCAACAAAAGTCTCCTCCACAGCATTCGCCGGGACCAGCTCAGGAAACTAACATATATAAAGAAAACAATCTCAGACAAATCATTCAATTTAATCCAAAACAAACGTATTTAAACATTTGACATGTATACGTAAACGATATGGCACATATTCAAACGGAGTATAACAAGGTTAAGCGAAGACACCAAGCGTTAAACACAAACTACATTTCCTACACGGATAAGCCTATCGTTAAACATTAAGCTGCTCTTTGTAAACACATTAACACCGATTTATTACCTCTTTTCCTTCGAGAGGCGACAAAGCTGGTTTCTATCGTCGCGTGCTTCCGGTAAGTACTTTCGCGAGAGCACGGCACCCTTGGGGTCTTGCCGAAACGGGCTTTTTCTTGCCGGTTCCGGTCACCTCGTAAAACCGGATGGTCGGCGCGATCGAGCAACCCTTAATGTACCCCGTGTTTACCTTCCCCCCTCGCATCCGGCTTGCACTCGGCGGCGGCTTGTGGAACGTCCTCCATAAGCCATTTGTGCGTCGCTGCGCCCATGCGTACCGCCCCATGCCGGGTAGATCGTCGACATAATCAACGATCCAAGTGGGCACCGAGCATGAGGTATTCGGGAAGAGGATTGTCCCCATGAGGTACGCCATCAAGAGTTTCACAAAATCCTCCTCTCCCCCTCTGTCCAACAAGACGCTCAACAGTGCGCCTAATGGTGTCCCTGTGTCTTTCGAAGCTTTTCGAAAAATATCTCCCTTCGAAGGCGACGGTGTCTTCTTCTTCTTAAACGGGACCGCGTCTCCGTCGCGGCGCAGACCCATAACGAGAGCCACATCCTCGGGCTGAGGCGAGCGAGGCTCGCCCGATCCCGAATTTATTGGTGCGGCCATCGTACCTCTGCGAGGCGAATCGAGAAGGGCCCTCTCTTGGAATACGGCTTCCACCTCGGTGAATGCCGCAAACGGTGTCCTTTGGATGATCTCCCAATGTCGAGAGGTCATGTGGACTTTCAATTCGGCCAACGTCTCCACCACCGGGTGTCAAGTAGCATCTCCCGTTGACTAGGTTTACCGCCATAATCACAACACTGCAAAAATGACAACACTTGTTAAACGAGATACATCAAACGCTACACGAGACAAATGTTTTTACACGAAAACCTCAACACTTAAACAAAGAGATGCACCGTTAAACGGAGACAAACTCTTTTAAGCACGAACTCATTTCATCAGACGGAAATCTCTTTTACAAACTGCAACCATATCAAATGGAAGGGGAAACGCATATTGTAAGCATTACACAAACAACAACAACCGATATCTCTTTCAATGATCGTGTGCACAGCCGAAAACCCTAACCCTAAACCCTAAAACCCTAACCCTAAACCAAAACCCAAAACCCAAAACCCAAAACCTTAGCAACCCCAGCCGAGAAATTCCCCCACACACTAGAACCACGCAAAACAAAACCGACGAATATCTCGTGTAGTAGCAGTACTTCATATAAAAGCCTTGCTTTAGACACGGCTCTACGCCATACCTTGAGCGCAAGCCGATGGAAGTGCGGGATACTTGCGCACGGTGGGTGAGGTTACGAGAGGATGTCGAAGCGGAGAGAGCTTCGGAGAGGGAAAAGTCGAAGAAAGTTAAGCAAAGAAGAAAAACGAACACTTGCTCTCTGCCTCTCTTGGGATTCCCATTACGAAAAACCCTCCACTTCCTCTCTAACAGCTTAATGATTGCACCACGATTTCCCATGCAAGGTAGGGGCAATTCCGTCCGTGAATTTGAAAAGTAACTCCGTTAACCACCGTTTCATTCTTTGGGGGTTTGAAAATCATTGTCTTTAAAAGGAAGGGGTTTTTATGGATTTGGAAATTAACGGGGTATTTTTGGTCATTTCCCAAACTTTGGGGGTGTTTTTCGCCATTACCAGAATAAATAAACAACTTTCTGAAAAATATTTTTTCCTCAAGGAATGTTTTCTGATAAACAAAATAAAATTTATTTATTTCTCTGGTACTACATCAAGGACAGCTATCTATGCTTCTTACGAAATCAAAAATTCAAAAGTACCCCCTTTTTCTTCTGACAAATGCGAAGGCCAACACAAAACACAAGCATCCGTTCAAAAACCCATCACTTTCAATCAAACAATTTCCACCCCAAAATTCACTCAAAATTATCAAAATAGAAAATAAAACAAAAGATTTTCATTCTCAATTAGCACAAAGTTGAAAGAACAAATTCCAATTCATTAGGTTCAAAAAGTATCTATCAAACCCTAATAAGAAGTGCAGAAGACTAGATCAGATCCCAAAGATTCAAATTCGAACCATATTTACAGTATCAACAAACCTTAACCCTAACCCTAAACCCAGGAAGACATCAGATCAGAGAGAGCACGGCGGCACCTGAGAATCCTCAGCTTTCATCATCAGCCATTGCAGAAGCCTTCACCCCTGTCTTCTTCGGCAGCAGCGAGTTGTGGATGTTCGGCATCACTCCACCATTAGCGATCGTCACAGATCCCAAAAGCTTCGTCAGTTCATCATCGTTTCTCACTGCCAATTGGATGTGCCTCGGCACGATCCTCGTCTTCTTGTTGTCCCTCGCCGCATTCCCGGCCAACTCCAAAACCTAAAGCCAAGAGAATTCGAGAAATCAGGGAAAATTAAGACCTATATAAGATCAGAGAAGGAGATGCAAACCTCAGCAGCGAGATATTCAAGGACGGCGGCGAGATAAACGGGAGCACCGGCTCCAACACGCTGGGCATACTTCCCGGCTTTGAGGAACCTGGCGATACGGCCAACGGGGAACTGGAGACCGGCCTTGCTGCTCCGGGACATCGACTTCTTGCCGGAGTTGAGAGTCTTCCCTCTGCCTGCCATTGCTCCGCAAGCTCTTGGACGAGAGGAGACGGACGTCCCTTCGAAAGCAGACCACAGGGAGAGATGAAAAAAGAGCGTGGGCGAGGGATATATATAGTTCTTTGTTTGAACTGTGACCAATCACCGATAATTACTTAGATCGAGATAACAACCGTTGGATTTAAAACAATGGACGGCTAGGGGAAGAGTGTTACTTTCTAGGAATACTTGGGAAACGGTGACTGTCGTTGTCGTGTAATGCTGATTCTGAAAGATATGGATAATTGATTTTTGTTTTAATTTTAAAAATGGTGGAAATTTAGCAACGGACCTTTTTTATTTTAATAATTTTTTTTATAATTTGTTTTTAAAACAGTATATATATTAGGGTTGTCATATTATTATTATATTCTTTTTTTATATGCTTCTAATGAAGAGGAGGAGAAATAATCGATTATGCATTTTTGAAATCTATGCACAAAATAAAATAACCTATGTTTTTAAAAAAAAATTAAGAATATTAATGAAATATAATTATTATAAAAACCACTATAGGAAATACCAAAGTTTTATCTAGTTTTAGATTTTGGAGGAAATAAACTAGTAGCAAACTGATGTGAATTAATTTGAATTTATGGAGTTAAATTACACTAAAGAAAGTGTTATCAGTATACAAACTAAGAAAATTGGCAAATTAATGAGTGCTTGCATGTATGTACTATGTACGCACATATTTAACAAACTTTTTTTTTTTTTTTTTGAGATAGGGCGACAAGCGCTAACTCTCAGGGGCGTAGGCGTGGCGGGGGGATTGCCTACAACGTCCTCACCCTCTTGGAACGGGGGAGCGCGGTTCGGGGGGATTGAACTCGCGTCTCCTCCCACGAGGGGACCCGAGGTACCGCTGAGCTACAAGCCCTTTGGTTATTTAACAAACTTTTGACAATGATAAAATAAAATAAATGAGAATTAAATGATATTTCTAATCAGTATATTTTTTTGTTTTGGACAAAAATAACAAGGGTTGCAGCATAACACATGAGACATTTCTTATAGAGCTTAATTAACTTTTAGAGAATAACAAGGTTTGATACCTATGAAGTACTCTTACCTTATAGTTTAATATGAATTATGAGGTATAGAAAATATTTACTTTTGTACTTTCCTACAAATCTTTTTTTTTTCTTATTTTAATTTTTCCGTCATCTACACCTAAAAAAGTTAAAAGTCGGGAGCTCATCCTCATTACTCTTGTGCCATTGGATCCTAATTTATTTGTAATCTAAAGCTTGTAAGTTTGTAAATCTCTGCCCTTTGTTCCATAGAGGATTTTAGGTTGGCCTAAAAGTTAGTCAAACCCACATTTAAGTAAAAAGTAAAAGGTGATTGGTTGATCCGCAAGTCAAATGTAGCAAGTCAAACACTCTCTTAATCCTATACATGCCTAATCTCTATTTAAAGAAATTTAGAGGGTTTCTATAAAAAAAAAATATAAATTTGGATAAAAATGGTCAATTGCTATTATATCCATCGGAAAAAATTTTCTTTGTTTTTTGTTTTTTTGGCATCTAGAACCCTACAAACCATTTTTATTAACTCATATTAGTTCGGAAGGATAATGATTTCACAACATTTTATGGGCATAAATTTCCAATAACTTATACTTTATTGTTTTTTTGCTTGCATACTCTTGGTAAATAGATAATTGATAATATGTCCTTGTAAGAAATATTTTTACAGTTGGCTAAATTAAGTGGATTTTCATGCCGCATGCCATTCATGTTTTGCAAGTAATTAGCTCATTTTACCTCAACGGCTTGGTGCTTTTACCTTGAAAAGATGAACTAAAGCCGAAGGATTCATTAGACAATACTACAAGAATATCCTAAATGAAAAAAAATACAAAGCAACTAGAAAAACTACTATGGAAATTTTCCATCATTATTTATAGACATTGGGTCATTGAATGAGAATTGAGACTGAGAGTAAGGATTGAAAATGTGAAGAAAAACTATATTTGATTATGAATGAAAAAAATAAAAGAATATGTTGTGGTAAAATAACTTTTTATGATGTGTTTAATATAGAGATTAATATAAGATTTTCAGGAATATAAAGGCGAGAATGTGTTGTTTTTGTGTTTCTTTTAAAATTTGTGTACTTATTCTGACAAATGATTAATTTTCTGCGACATTATTTTCATAATTGAAGGCTTTTTATATTTCTATGAGCAATTGGGTATACAAATGCCCATGCATTATGTTATAACTGATATTTGGATTTCACCCTAATTTTAGTGTTCTGAAATTTTTCTTAGACTTGTTCACATGACCCACTTGTCTTTTTCTAAACAGTGTAAAGGCATTTATGTCCATTGAAGTGTGTAGTGGTATGTTTGTAGTTTTAGTTGAAGATGGGAGGGCATATGAGTAATTTACCCACATTTTTATGTTACTCTTGTAAATTCCTTGCAAGTAGATGAATAAATGAGGTGATTTCCTTTCATCATGGCACGCTTGTAAATTGTTGAAGATGCTTGCGGTATTAGGGTCATTTAACCATTCATCTTTATCTATTTAGGGTATGTTTCAATTGCATAATATGAATGAAACGGTTGAATGAAAATTAAAATAAGAGAAAAAGGGTTAATATTGAAGAAGGTACTTGGTTGGAGGTAATGGAAATTAGAAATAGAAAAAGTAAGATAAAGAAATATAGTAAAATGACAGTTATGCCATCTCATAAAAATATAATGATATTGTACAAACTAATAGTTTATATTTAATAATAAATAATTAACATAATTTATTATTGAATATTCACATTATATTTAATTATTTATTTTAATTTATTATAATTAAATATTTTAACTAATTAATATAATTTAACAAAATGTTCATTTATTGAATTATTTTAATTTATTGAATTATTATATTGAATGGTATAATGATCATTTTTATATTAGGGAGAACCAATCCTTCCAATTTTGACAGAAATGCAAATCACTCACATGTAGTAATCTCATTACCATGAAAACATACTATTCATGCATTTCCTGGTTGCCAAATAAGGGTTAAAGATTGATGGGGGCAAGTGATTCATATTCCTAAGATATCAATCCACGATCCAAACGGGCCCTTAAAAGTTTCTCTATATTCTCTTAACTTTAAGGTTTCTTTATCTTCTCTCAACTTTCAAAATTTTGGTTTTCTTCCTACCAACGCCCGCCTTTATTTCTTTTTTTCCATCAACACAACCTTTATGTTTTTAAAACTTTGATCTCATGTGTTTGAAGATTGGATCTCCTCTGCGCTTGCGCAACCCAAAAGTGAGGGTTCTCTTAATTCTTGAAATGTTTTTCAGGTATTGTTGTGGTTTTATAGCTTGATTTGATGTCATGTATTATTTTTCTTGTCTTTTGCAACCCAAACGAGTGTTTGGTTGGCTTCATTTAACCAAAGTCGTTGAAATCCAGTCAACTTGGCATCTTACCCTATTTAGTTCTCCAAAATGGAGATAAAGTGGGCAAATGTGATTTCCAAAACCTCCCACTTCATCCATTTGACTTCTAGAAAAAATGGTCTAAGTGAGAGTTTAGCATTCCGCTTGATCCACGGGGGCCACATGAGTGAGTTACCCACCCAATTTTTTTCTTTTTTCTAATGTTTTATTATTTACTTTTTATTTTTAAATATTTTATCTTTTATTATTGATAACAGAACTTTTTAAAAACAATCTTTTATTATTTTCTCTTTATAAAGCAAAATATTCTTTTCCAAATTAATAGGCTAATAAAAAGATTAACATGTTTAATAATCATCAATCCAACCCACTTTTATTTTTTCTAAGTTTTCATTTTCACTAACAAAACAAAGGAAATAGTTGATGATTTGGCACATCCCTTTCAAACAAACACATGGAAGTTGAACTTTAACTGAAACTTTCACTTCTACAAAAATGATGCTTCAAGACTTTCATCGTTTTGGTGGACTACTTCTGAACTAAACAAATCATAAATGAAGTGAGATCTTGATTCTCTATGTTAGTATCATGAGAACCTTTATATCTTGCTTATTGAGTGTCATTGTTTTCTTAGAATGAACTTCGTTGAATTTAATCTCTTGGTTTCAATATTTACCCCTTTGAATTCTAGTGTGTAGAATTCATCCTCCAGGTTGAATTCAGAAGGAAAAGATAGTCCTTTCCAAGAGTATAAGGCCCGAGGATTACGTCCCCTTTGTTTCTCTTCAAAACCATATTGTATAAGGCTTGTATTTTCATGTGAATTCATGAGTTTTTAGGTAGATTAATGTAGCACCAAAGAAAGTTCATCAATCCCTTGGAGTTGTTCATTTTGAGTGCTTAGTTTACTTCATTGGTTCTTAGAGTTTTGTCAAGTAAGATTCTAACCCTCCATGCATGACATATAGGCTTCATTTGCATGAGTTTTGCATTCATTTTTTAATTATTCTTTCGATATTTCATTGTGTATGCTATAAGTGGTGAAATCTCAGCCAAGGGTAAAGAATTGGCAGAGAACTTACTATGTAGGAGATCTAAAGTTTCTAATATTATGAGTAGATTTCCGTTGACTTTGTTGGATATCGGAGAGGAAGAAATCTTCGGGATGGAAGTGACTGAGGCATGCGAAGGCACTAACCATAAGAACAATTTCGCCTCCTTATTTCAGTGCACAGGACGCAGGCGTTGTTCTCCCAGAATACAATAGTCGGATCCTCCGGTCGCGCACAAGAGCAGAGGATCAATGAGTGCTCAGAGTTAAGGGACGGGAGAGGGAGAAGAAGAAGAGAAGTTCAAAAAACTCTGCAGGATTTAGGGTTCTTTTAAATGACAATGGCGGATAAGGACACGATGGATAGGTGCGAAGGGAAGGGCACGACGGACGACGGAGAGGCATGGGAACCGTTCGTCTGTTCAGGAAGTCTCGGAACTCGAACAGGCGCAAAAACCCTAACTAGATGAAAGGGCAAAAAGGTAAAAACAAACGCGTGACTGCTCCAATAAATTTGGTGCATTCGTCGCGCGTAAGAGAGCTTAACGCCAAGACAATAGTTGTAGGCTTAGGAATAGTGTCATATATAAGGTGACTAAAAGTTTTCTCAATAGGCAATGTGGTACTAAAGTTATTTGGAATGTTTTGAAATATGATGGGCCATATTTATGGGCCTCCAACAATCCCCCCATAGTAATACCAGGGCTTAACTATACAATGGAATATTTTGTATTACTAAAGCCTTCTTAACATAGATATGACTTTATGCAAAACCTTTAAAATGTGTTTGGAATCAAAAAACTATTCATTTACATATTTAAAGTTGTGGGTATTTCTATTTTGGTATACCTATGGTTAATCACATTAACACATTTTTGCATGAAAAGGATGGCTTACGTATGATGGTTATACATATGGTTTGGCAAAATGGCTTCTATATGTGAGTTTTACTTGTTACTCGATATGTTTAAAAATCTATTAAATCCCTGCTATCAAGATTTATGACGATGAAAAATATAGCATTTTATGTGTATGACATGTGTATATTCGATTAATACGATTTGATGGTGACGACTAGCTTTGGTCGGCCGCTACGGTTAAGGCCTCCAATGTTTGACTTATAAAAAGGCGACATGGACAACAAACTGATTTTTATCTCATTTAGGAGGCGTGTAAAGAGTTTGAATAGATAGAGGGAGAATGTTCCACTCTTTCTGGACATTGGGGTTATTACATGGGAATCTTAGAGGTAAATGTCAATGAGGGCTTGTTATTTTTCTAAATTAAATGGAAAACACATCGGTGGATCAGAAGCTAATTACAACCTTAGCTTGGTTTGGGAATTATTCGAGACTAGCCATTATAAGATATTTATTGCTTTATTTGGTTGGAGAGTTTGCTGTTGAAACCTATGATATATATATATATATAAAGAATGTTCGAAGTGTGAAGCTATTGGAAAAATAAAAGAAAGATACATAAAGACTAAGACATATGTTGACACTTTCCTCAAAAATTTATTTGCCCAAGATAAGAAAAACTCTCTAAGATATAACAGGCTCTTTCAACCAATTGGCTAAGATTCATAATATCGAGAATTTTTCCAACAACTAAGCAATAAAGTAATAATAATAGATCACAAAAAGAGAGAAAATTCAAATATCTATAAGCTAAACCATCATCTACATATATATAGAAGATACTTAGAACTAAAAATATTAAAATTTGAAAACCAAAACATTAGAATATTGGATATCAATAAAGTAATAATAATAATAATAATAATAATAATAATAATAATAATAATAATAAATTCAAAGTAAAGACAACGTAACTTCCCAATTGATATCATATAACAAATTCAAATTAAGGACAATGTAACTCCTCAATTGAAACATTAGACTTGAAAACTATAACCAATGCTTATCAAATTAAATTTAAACATATCAAGAATATTTTTAAAAAAACTTTTAAAATATTTTTAAGAAATATACAACAGAAGCAAGGTTGAAAATTTAAAATTTGTTTTCTATTATCTTGAGTTGTTTCTTATTTACCCTCTTAGAACTATGCATAATTCACTTACTGAGTAATTATGTTACTCACACTTCCCTTATTTCTACCAAGATTGAGTCATGTGCGAGGATGGACGTAGTGTTGGGTGATTATATCTTTTTATAAATCCCTTCCTTGGTTTGTTTTATACAATGTTTTTTTTTTTTTTTTTTGCATATTGTAGAAGTTATCTTTATTGTCTGAATCTACTAGTTTGTCAAAAATTGATGTTGTAGACTTGTTTGCTTTTAGAGGTTTAAATATGCATGTTTCATGTATCATCGTTGTGATCTCATTCCATATGTGGATGGTTGTTTTTGTTCCTATGTGTTGATACCAGGTGTATGTAAGTCTTGCGATAGCCCAAGGCTAAATGTGGCCCACATTTCTTGGGTTATCACGATGGTTATTATGTGCCCGATAGCAAAGTATTCCTGAGTCTATTATTCTCAGGAATTTACATTCCTATTAATTCACATTTCCGTAGTAATATTTCAAATATTGTACCAAATGTTCTCTTATGTATTTAATGCAAATGAATGAAATTCATGAAAAATAGTGAGTAATGTTTAATAATAAATAATTTTTTTATTTATAAAATATTTTGAATATTATTATTAAAAATAATTATTCTGATTAAATATTGAAATTTTAAAGAATTCATGTAATCAATATTCACTTTAATTATTACTCTTAAATAGTTAAATTAATGACTTTTATAATGGATGGCACAAGAGGCATTTATCATGCATTCTTTCATTCCCTTGTTAAGGGTAATGGGATTCTTTGGTTGGGAGAAACCCCAATCCCCAGCAAGGGGGATCCCATTTCTATTGATGATATCCGAACATAGGAATTAATTAATGAGAGGAATGATTCTCTCTTATGTAACCTTTTGCCCGATCCAAAAACCCTTATAATGGGATAATATCTTTGGGATAAAACAAACGCAACAATCAATAAATAAAACAAGAGGATATAAGAAACAAATAGATCTATCTGCAAACCCAACATACCGAAGAGATTCAACCACATTAAAATTGGGTACAAAAGATAGTTTGCTTAATGGTGTTCCCACACAATGCTGTGGTGGTGTGTGTTTATAATGAAACCAAATCCCAATTTAATTTAAATTCTAATATCTTTAGAATTAAAAATTAAATATCCTAATCTTAATCTTAATTGATTATTTGGTTATCTTGGACTAGAATGCAAATTCCAAGGCAAATAAAAAAAATACAAGTTACAAAATCGCCCTTGAGAACATATCTCGAAGACATTCCTTTTGAGAACATATCTCGAGGCACAAATGCAAAAATTACAAGATTACCCTTGAGAACACATATCTCGAGGCGATCTCAAATCTTAGGATAGCCAAACACAAATCCCGAGGCAATCTTAAATTTTATATAGCCTGAGAACATATCTCGATGCAACATGAGAAAATGCAAGTCCTGAAGCATCTAAATACATATCCCAAAGCAAATTGATTTTTTTTTTTTTTTTTTACTTATTTATTAAAATTCAAAATTTAATTAAAAAAAAAAAATTTTAATTTTGAATTTTTAAAATTCAAAATTTAATAAAAAAAAAAAGTTTTTTAAATTTTGAATTTTTTTGTTTGTTTTTCTGTTCACTCGGTTGTGATTTGATCGGGTGGAAAAGATAAAAATTAATTTTGAATTCTGACTTTTTAGTGGTGATTTGACCGAGAGGTGGGGAAGAAAGAGAAAAAAAAAGAAAAAAATAAAAAAAAGAAATCGGATGTTCTTTTAAAAAGGGGAGGAGAAGAAGAAAAAAAAAAGAAAAGAGGATAGAAATTTTTAAAAAGAAGAAAAGAAAGAGAGGAAAGAAGACGAAGGAGAAGGTGTACATCCTCCCTCTCCCCATATTGATATATAGATATATAGATATATATATATATATATATATATATATATATATATATATATAAAAAAACTTTGCCGTTCGTCGCCGTTGCCTGTTGTGTCGCCGCTGCCGCCGCCGCCGCTCGCCGCCGTTGCTCGTTCACATCCGCGGCATGTTTGAGTGGCTGAGATAATGCCGCCAAGCACGCCGCCGCCGCCGCCGCCACAGCATGTTTGAGTGGCTGAGATAATGCCGCCAAGCATGCCACCGCCGCCTCCAAACACGCCGGGCTGTCGTCATCTCCGTCGCCGAGGGAGAGGATGAGGAACGACTGGAGATCGCTTTTTGTGCAATCTCTCTATCGTATCCCAACTAATTCCTCTCGAATCCAACCTCCCAATCTCCATTTCATCCTCCAGCGGCTGCTACAGCCTTGCGCTCCTGGTTCTTTCCTGTCTCTAAACTCTAGGTTTCACTTTTTCTCTTCGGGATCGACACCGGATCGTGATCGCCGGAATCAAGCACTTGCGGTGGAGATCTTCTCGAAACCGGGTTTGGGATGGAAAAGAAGACCTATGTGAAGGTTTCTGATAGGTTTTACAAGAGGAAGATGATTGTAGAAGCTTTTGCAATGCATGGTGCGAGAGAAGCCTCGGGATAGTGATTTGTTGCTCCTCTTGAGGAAAGTCGGCTGCTAGCAAGGAGATAGATATGGATTTGATAGCTAGAGTTGCCGGGATTTATAATCGAAGGCGGGTCAATTTGTAAAAGTATAGGTTTTCGGTAGAGTTCTTAAAGCACCGGCCGGTGTGGGAAAGTCCGCAGATTGTAATGACGTCTTGAAGGCAATGTAAGCGGGAGGGTTTGTACCGGACAGAGGTATACATATTCAAGTTGTTACTCAACTTTTCGATACGGGTAGATTGGATAAGGCTCTTGAATACATGGATGGTCCGGAGAACTTGGGGTATCTTTGGAGATACGAATTCATTGACTTCGTTTGGATTGTCTTCATTAATTCAAAAAGTATTGCAAGGTTGGTAAACTGGATAAGGCATTGTTTTGCTTGCATGAGATGATAGAAAGAAAAGGTCCTTGTACACATGGATGTTGCACTTGATGTGTTGGTGGCGACTATTGCCACAATAACAAAGTTGATACTTGCCTTGAAAATTTTGAAGGAGATGGTTACCATGAAACAACTTCAACTTTCATATTACACATGTGAGATTCTTATAGAAAAGTTGGTTAGTCAAGGGAAGCTAAGAGAAGCTTCAAGGCGAATGTTTGCGTCATTGCTCAAGGTTGGGAGATATGAATTGGCTTATGATTTACTTCATGAATCTCCGGGTGGTGGATCTTTCTATTCCATGAAGCTGCCGGCAAAGGATGTCCTTGTTGAGAGAAGTGATTTTACTTTTCTTTTCGGATGAAATAATTCAATATATTGAGACTTGGCTAAAAAAAAAAAATATAAAATAATAATAATAATAATAATAATAATAATAAATAAATAAATAAATAAATAAATAATAATAAGTAAATAAATAAAAATAAATAATAAAAGGAGATGAAAGCATGCATAAGAGTCATGCACGTTGCATGGTTTAAAAATATATATATATATATAATAAAAATATAAAATAAATAAAAATAAATAATATATATATATATATATAATAAAATGAGAAGGAGAGTGGATATCTGTATAAAAATAAATATTCATCTCTACGGCAATAACACGAATATTTATCTTGAAGAAAAAAATGATAAATGTTCATTCCGAATTTTAAGACGATAATGAAATATATATCTCGGCGGCAATGAGGCATGCAACACGGTGACAAGGCACAGGCAACGGCAACGATATATGATAATATATATATATATATATAAAGCGGTCATATATATTGACATATATATGTGTATTGACTATATGTTATGAAATAACAAAATTTATGATTCACAAATTCTCTTGTCTCTTTACTTGTACTCGAAGCCCTTAATCGGAGGTTCCCAAGATTTTAATCTGGGGTAATTAATAAGAGGGGCTTGCCCCTATTAGGAATGAGAGAACCCATAAAAAATATATGATATTTGTGTTTCGATGTACTGTCTGTTGTCTTTTTCATGATGTCAGACGTGTATTTTCGATCCCACAGTGTGTACACCAGTAACCCCACACTAGACATAACAGATTACTACATTATCATCTAAAACTGGTGTTGGTGTTCATGTTGCAACTTGGCACTCTGTAGTGCTATAAATATAGAGTCATAGACCGTCAAATCCTATTAAGATTTAAACTGACTGATCCTATCCAAAATCATAGTTGATACCTATGATTCAAAATTATAATCTTAAGGATATCTTTAGTTTGACTAGAGGTAGGATTTCGAATATGGTGAATCATAAAAGATTTATCTGAAGTCTGAGCATGTTATAACTCAATTAAAATAAAATTTGAATCATAAACTCAAACATAATATGCCCTGCACTTGTTTTTACCTATTGTCATGTCATCCAAAGAAAAAGGTAAAAATAATGTTTTTATACTTTAGTAATTAAAATAAATCATTATTTAAACTTTGTTTGACTATTTTAAAAATACATAACAATTACTAAAGCCGGTTATGTCAGTGCTATTTGGGAAAGAAAATAATATTAGGGATTGTTTGGTTTAGAAGTAGTTGATCGAAGTCTTCTAATGCCACTTCAGTCGAAAAGAAAGTGTTAGTTGGAAATTTTCAATTTTATTTGTTTGGCTGAAGAGGAAGTGTCAAATCATGAGTAAATTTTTTGAGTGGGTACCGAGCTTTGCCCTTAGTTCAGTTTGAGCATTAACTTTTAATTTATATCAAAATGGGCACTAAGCTTTAATTTCATTCCATTGCCAGAGTAATTGTAGATTTCATGCGAAATTCTAATTAATTACGTGGATATCGGAATAGTGGAGTGAGTGGCCATGGTCCACGTCACCCACTTACGTGGAATGTACTAAGTTCATAACTTATACTTGCGGGCCATAACATTGCCACGTATGATGGCACATCATCTTCTCCTCTCCCTCATTTCCGATCCCAATGTTGTAGCCCTAAAACATCACCAGTGCACTAGTCAAGCCACCGTCGTCTAGTGAAGTCTTATAACACTGCTGTTTGACAGGCAGTGTGAGATGTTTTGCCTACCACTTCTAGGGAGAAAAGATAGCCTTTGCTTTCTCTAATTTTTTAAAAAATTTTGGGATAGTAAGATGCTTCACATTTTGCCATAGCATCCTTTTTTTTTTTATCTTGACCATTAGCCTTATTCTAATGGTTTGATTCATTGCAATTAACCTTTTGGTTCTGGCTTCTAGTATTATACTGTTAAAATATTCACATAGATTATTGAATACCACATCACTATAATTTCACCGGAAATCCTTAATTACCCCGCTGATGAAATGAAATTAAAGTTTAGTGCCCATTTTGATACAAATTAAATGTTAGTGCTCAAAATGAAATAAGGGCAAAGTTTGGAACCCACTTAAAAAATTTACTCATCAAATTATCAAACATATTCTTTGGTTAGTGGATGATGAGGATTTGACTAGGAAAAATACTAATCCTATTCAAGCTCTGATTTACTAGTTTGTAAACTAAGTAATTCAAAGGGGCTTTAATAGGCTGATCAGAGAGTTTTGGGCCTTAGCTAATTTGTGGATGGCCATTGGAGGTGATGGATGTATATCACAAGGGAGGAAAACTTTAATTCAAACTTTGTGATTATTGGAGAAGGAAACCTTCAAAAATGCAACATAGTTTGCACGGAATAAATTGATGATTACTTACCATTTTGGCTTTATCATCATTAGCAGGACAATTGTTGTTTTGCTCTATTTGTCTTGCTCTATATTTGGTTTCAATTAATTTAGAGTTTGCAAGGCTTACATGTAGAATGAGAATTATTTTTTACTTTTTTTCTAATTTGGTTTGATTAATTTAGAGATTGCAAGGATTTGCAATCTGAATTAGTATCTTCCTTATTCGGTTTGATTAATTTAAGGATTTGGCATTACTTTAGAAATTATATTACCTGCAAAAATTTATTAACTTTCTGTATTATAGGGCAATCTTGGTTGGAATACAACAAAGTACAAAAAACTAGAAAACTGTACATTCCTTGAGTTCTCTTTGGTTATTTGAAAAAATAATCAAGCACATTAACATTTTTGTTGTTCTCAACATCGACTTATAGATCAGTCTTCTTTAACAAATTGTAGTGTCTTCACATATATGAGCTTCTTGCTTTGACATAAGTAACAGGTTGATATTCCATCCTAAACTAACTTTAAAACAATCCGGGTCAATTGTGTTACAGATTTCATCACAAGTTGATAGAGTTCGTACAAATAGAAGTGAAAATTTAGAAAAAAGATGGAAGTGAGGTTGTACTTACCACTTCTCTGATAAGGGTGAGGTTCCCTCTTTACATGTATTGGATAGGGTTTGTAATTGTTTAACACGTTGTTTTTTTAATTAGGGTATTAATTTCTAGACTTAATCAACTGATGTCAAGTATTTTTTTTTTCAAATATTTAAAAAATATTTACTTGTCGTATCTTTTAAAGATATTCAAAGTTAAAATTATGCTTCATGTTGGTCATTTTAATGTTATTTGTCAAAATAAAATCTAGTTGTTATAAGTTTTCCCCATCATTTTGTTACTAAAATAACAAATTATTTTGAAACTTGTTATATTAGATGTAATGTACAATTATTTTGAAATTAGCATTTTTATTATTTTTTTAATATATTCAAAGTTACAATTATGTTTCATGTTAATCATTTTTAAGTTATTTGTAAAAAACAATTATTTATTACTCTCTGGGTTAAGCTTTTTAGGCTATTTATTATTCAAAACAATAAATTATTTTGAACTTTTTATATTACATGTAGTGCACGATTACGTGGAAATCAAGTGACACCTAAGATAAAAACATGATTATTTTCTAAAGAAACGGCATTATTCAATTTAACAAATTTTCTTCAACAAAGTGTATATCTTTTCCCAAAAAAAAAAAACAAAAAACGTGTCATTGTTTCCGAAATGAAAGAAGGAGGTGAGAAGGTGATAAGGAGCAATAATAGAAAGAGCAATAGAAGGGGAAGCAGAAAACAAGATAAACAAGAAGAGAACATCAACACATTCACTGATTTTTCCATGGTTCATTACAACTTGATCAAGCTTCCTATACAAACAAATGAAGGCCAGGATTATTTCATACACTGGGTCTCTCTTCTTACATTAAAAAGAACGGTCACAATGAAGTCTCAGCTTTCCCAATAAGCTGACTGCATTAACTGTAATCCACCTCGGCTAACAACCTCCCACTCAGTAGGATTATTAGCCAACCATTCAAGTTCGCTCCCCAACTTATTCAATTCTTTTGTCAACGGCCTTTGGGTCAATTAGCATTTGGGTCCCCAGTGAGGACTCTTCGCAAGTGGCGAGAGTTCGAATCCTCGGGGTGAGGGTGTATGTCTGAGAATGTGAGCACGAACTGTGGGTGGTACCAGCGCCCATGTGTGCGCAGCCCCACAGGCCGCAGTCGAGGCATGCGCACGCCCCTGTCTTAGTTTAGCGGGCCCATTAGGGGTTTCGTTCTTCTTGACAAAAAAAAAACCTATTCAATTCTTTTGAATGCTTAAGTTCCCACCAAAACCCCACAGCCAGAGAGCAACGTCTAGCCATCTTCTACACAGCCACAACTAGCCACTCTTGATCGAATGCTTCTCATCACTCTCACAGCTCCTCAAACTCTAGCCTATCATCTTCACATCCACACAACTACGGCACAAACCCTGCCACGTATCACCTCTTCCACCATAGAAAGAATTCCCTTGTCCTCAAGGGAAATTAGGAAAAGAATGTTGCAAATCCTCCTCAAATTCAAAAGTGGCATTGTCAAGTCCCAGCCCCACAGCCGGACCCACTGACAGACCGGCCGCATCCCGATAGAGCTGGGCTCCACTGGGTGCAAGGCCTCAGATGTCCAACCTAGTTAGAGTCAACCCCAACAGGTAACACAGATAGCAAATAATACAGCACTGCGAACATAAAAGCAATAACATACTTCAAACTAGTATGGGCTTTAGCAGCCCTACAAGATACAGTACCACACAAACAGTTTGCGAACAGATAAAACAAACAAGATACAAATCTCACTCACGCATAAAAGTTCTCTAAAAGATCCTCAATCAACGACAGGAAGTCGACTCCCAGATATACCCCGGTCCTAAGCTTAATCTTTTCCTGCGATAGAGGAATTCGCAGAGTGTATAAGCCACAAGGACCCAGTAGGATTCACATAAATAACAGGTAATATGGATATTGCATAATAGATATAATTCAGTCAGAAAATACAGAAAATGCTCATAATACAGAAATAATCAGAAATACAGAAAATACGCAAAAACAGACATGTACATCTCCCTGACTAATAACATAATCAACAGCCCGCGGCTGGATCTTCGACTGTGAAGTCGGAACAGAACAGACAAAATATCAATAACCGAAGCCGGATCTTCGACCGCAGTCGGATAGTAGCGCTACTACAGAAGACATGTACACATGGCTAGGACTTACTCCTCCTAGCTGAGTAATTTGCCAGGAAAGGAGATGTACTAAAACCGCATAAATACAGAGTATAGCCAAAAGAAATACCAAATAAAATACTTCGCCAAGAATTTAACTTAAATAATTAAATTAATAACAAATACAGAATAATAAACACAATACCAGCATAAATAATGTATAAATATCATAAATAAATAAAATAAAATAATTAAATAATTATACAACCACCCACCAAAAATACAGGGTTATATTATACGGGTGCGAGAGCCTACCTGGTTCCGAGCTACGAAGGTGCAATAAACTAAATCCTGCGAATTAAGGGTTCGCTAAAACCAATCATTAAGCTCTAATTCCGCTGTTTAGACTGCAAACCTATTCATAAGACGAAAAATACAACTGAGCTAAAACTAGAACTACTAACTCACAACTAAACAGTTTAATTTACCCGAATCACACAAACACTTAACAAAAGCTACCTACAAAACAATTCAGCAACAGGCTACCATGTACTGCTATTACTTACCAAGTTTATTAGCCAAAAATTTATTAACTTTCACACAATAAATGCCCAGATATCAGTCACGTGATTAATCTTATTGCTATGAGCCATCTAATTCAAAATAAATACATCATTTAATGACAATTAAAAGTTTGCTGAATAAATCTCTCTAGCCATAATACTCCAAAGATTGTATATCGTTGCAGCAATTATATATTTACTCCTCATGCATATCCATCCTTTAACATAGGATAGATAAAGAACACAAAACAACAAATCCACATTACCATGCTCATCAGTCACCTACATAATATTGCAGTTTGCAACCACGCACCAGAATAAGGTGGCAGTGATAAACATCACACCTTTACAGGCAAAATGTTTTATAGTCAATGAAAATCTCAAGACAAGGTGTAAAAAAAGCAAGTATAATCTATGTGCCATGCGCATAAGCTACATGGTTAGAACAATATAATGGAAATAGAAAGGCAAATAGTTTCATAAAGGTTTAGTTAATAAAACTCAAAGGATTATTAATATACCAAAACTCACGACATTATCAACAAGATCCATCAATCCAAACCAACACAAGCAATGTTAACATGCACTAATCCACTCTTCACAAGAGCAAACCGATTCAAAGATGTGTCAAGTCGCATAGATCAAGAACAAGCAACGAATCAAAGAAAGCTCCATGATGGAAAGAGAGAGAGAAGAGGATCCAAGAGTAGCAACCCAAGAAGTTGATTCCAGCCATGGGACAAACACATCACAAGCCACACACACCCACTCTGATTCCAATAAAATTTCTATTTAGCTTTCACAGAAACTAAGAGAGAAGAGGCTCAGATCTGACCTTGTACCGACAGAGATTATCACTGAAACAAGGGTTTCAGTAGCTTGCTCGAAGATCTTTTAGGGCAAAACATCACAGCCAAATGGACACAGGAGCATGGTAAAACCATTAGAAAGCATCATCCTGACCAACTTCATCGCTAACACTTCCAAATCAGCCAAGAGAAAGAGAAGTAGCAGCTACCTTCTTCAATCGCTGGAGCTCCAAGAAAAAAGGCTGGTTGGCTTGAAAGAGAAGAAGAAGAAGAAGATGGTGAAGAGGTTGGGAAGAAGCAGCTCATTTTCCTCCCAAAACTTCAGGTTTTAAAGAAGAAGAAGACCAGCTCTCACTCCCTCCCCGACCAGATCCGAGAATCCCGGACCAAAAGAAGGTTAACTGCAGTGATTAGCAAAAGATTAGGGCATAATCTAAATGGACAAATCGGGTCGACCATTGCGAGGCATCTACGGTGAGAAGCCTAAAAAATGTGTCAACCACTATGTCACTCGCCTGTTTCCTCTTTTAACACTACGATGAACCGATATTGCTAATGGTTTCAACTCGAAGTTAGTAAAACCGATGGTGGCAATGGTGTTACCACTTGTTGTGATGCTACCGCAGCTTCAATTGTGAAACCCCAAAGACAGGGTGTATCGCTGAAGAAGGAAGCAAATTCAATTTGTATGCACAACTCCTAATTTTCTCCAAACTTTTGTATGGTTCATAGTATTTTACTACTAATATTGGGACCTCTTTGGCCACCACTGAACTCGAATTTAGGGATAAAGTTTTAAGTAAACCAAAGAATCCAATTTTAAAATTTTTGTTAGTTTTGTGTTTGTTTGCTTGCAATACCATCCTTCGCCCACAACCAAGCATCCAACAAATTATGAAAATAATGCAATATATCCCTTTTTAGCTCCATATTATTTCCCACAACCAATTTACCTTTCCCTCTTGAATAGTTCATGTCCCCGAGAATATTGTCTCATAGTATTTCCATGCTTTGCAACTTTTGTATTATAAGTTGCAACTATTGATCTTTCTACTAAGATGCTTGAAAGCTTCCCATCAAATCAGATGAAACAGAATCAATAGCTAGCACAGTTATATCTAAAGAATTTATCCTTGAAAATCATCAGTAACTGTATTTAATTTTGTTGGATATGGGCCGGGCTAAGGCCCAAGCCCAACCCCAATGAACACCCAACTCTGTTCAAACTTTGTGTTTATACAAACCTTTAGTCCCACATTGGAAAAGGAAAGAAATTTTCATGGTTTCACTTGTTTATAAGAAGCAACCATCCATTTATTCAAAACGCATTCTCCTCCTCTCAAATTTGATCTTTTTGAAACCATGGGTGGTGAACACTTGTGCACTGCCGGAACTGAACGTGCTAAGTTTCCGGTGAACGACTCTTGGGTTAGTGTACCCTAACACTTAAAGAGGAGCTGCCTGCACCTCCACGAAGGAAAAGGCTATTTTAGTGTTAGGGCAGCGCATATGCGTGCCCAATTACAGGCCAGCCGTTCCTTTTCTCTTTTTTCTTTCTTTTTCTATGTTTTAAATTA
The DNA here is from genome assembly GCA_902712375.1 of Dioscorea dumetorum. Lineage (NCBI taxonomy): Eukaryota > Viridiplantae > Streptophyta > Magnoliopsida > Dioscoreales > Dioscoreaceae > Dioscorea > Dioscorea dumetorum. The sequence goes on from CACTHL010000434.1 coordinate 83,878, forward strand.
TAAAATAATCTTCTGTGTTTGCATGCTTATAGAGTATTTTTCCAACAAATTTTCCATGTTTGCACTATATTTCATAGTCATATACCATAAGTTTAGCCAACCAAGTATATGGATTGGGTATGGCTAGTTTCTGATCAAATAAGAATTTCAGCAGTTAATGATCAGTTCTGATAAATGATTGCCGTAAGCACCACCTAGAACGATGGCAGCGTACCACAAGTACAAGGGTCATCAAGTAATAGAGTGATGACTAAAGAGTTATTGAATCCCACTAGGAACGAAAGTATTAGTAATAACTAATTCTCTATAATCTAGCCTCAAAATAATAGTGTGATGGCAAAAAAACAAGCAAAGAAATAAAAACAAAGAATAGAAAAAAAGAGATAAGATCTATCAAGCACGAGAAGGTACTCGAGCTATGCTCCCTTAGAACTTTACTAAGGTGTAAAATTTAACTAATAAGTTGTAAGTGAGATAAGTTGAGTCGTGGGTATGGTAAGATATGCTAGTATCTTTCTCAAAGCAAGCGGCAACTAGTCCCATACGAGACTCCAATGGTGATCTCTCTCTTCACCTAAGCCACCTATGATTGTTTTGTGTTGTAGGGATCTCAAAGTAGATTAACCCAATTACTTAAACTAGACTAATATCTTTCTCAATGTAACTAATCCCTAATCTCATACAATCCTCGGCGGTGATCTTTCTCGTCACTGGGGCCCCTCTGATTGCATTACAGTCAACGGACTACTAAGGTAGGGTCAATCGAATTAGAGAGGAAAGGGGACAAATCATCTACCGCAACGCTCACCCTCTACTCTTTTCAACCTTAGTGAATCTAACCGTAGTGGGTCTCTCAACACGTCATTAGAGTAATTAAAACATACAATCAACCTCTCGCTATAAAGGATTGCATGGCATTAAGAACACGAGATTGAAACTCAAGTTCAATCTCAAATTAGAAAACAAGAGTTAAATCATACAAAAGAGAAAGTTATAGGGTTCACATGCCCAAGTACCTGAAGGGGTTTAGCTCTTCATACGGGAGTAATTCAATGTCATATAATAATATGAATGAAAACAATGGCAATCCATAAAGAAACCCCCCTTAATCTATGTGATAATTGAATTAATGAACTGCTCTTAAATCTCCAATGAAACACTATGTAAGCAAGAGGTGTGCTACCTCGAACCAAGCTTGAGTGACTCCCTTGATGATCTTGTCAATGGAGGAATCCGTGGAGAATGATGGTAGAGCCTCTCTTCGATTACAATGACCTAATCTCCAAACCCTAACCATGACCCTTGCTTAAGACTTGTGAAAAAAAATACTCACAAATAACATTATAAGGCCTTTTATAAAGGGTCATCAGGATGCTACACGACCATGTATTAGGCCGTGTGGCTTCCTATGTGTGCCACACGGCCTGGTGAGTAGCCGTGTAGCTTTCTGTCTGTTGAAAAACTTGAAAAATTTTCTGATGACCAGTACACAAACTAGCACATAGGGTTTGGCTGCCACTATGACTTTCTAGTATTTGAAGTTCTTAAAAAAATTCCAAAAATTGCACACACACACCTACCGAAATTCTTAGGTTGTGTGTATACCCTCGTGGCTTGCAAAATATCTCCTAAAATGATTTACACCACCATCTTTCGCTTTCTTTTTGTCTTTAATGCCTTCATACACCCCAACTACACCAAAAAAGGGATTACACACAAAATGAGTGCATATAATTGATAAAAAGTATGCTTAATTTATATGGAAAACTAGAATGAAATACGCACAAACAAGCACTAATAAATAACAAATAGTTCTATGTCATACACTAGTTTACCCTGATGCCTCCTTGAAAGTACTTTACTAATGAATGCAATTAGGTGGCCATTTTGCGTTAATATACATCCCCAGTAGCCGAACTTGAAGCATCAATTTCTATAACACAATGCTAACTAAATTTGGTAAAACTAACACGAGAGCTCTCATAGGAGTTTTCTTTAATGAATCAAAGGTTGTTTGAGCAACATCAAACTAAATTTGACATTCTTCTTCAGTAATATATTTAGTGCTTGACTAAGCTATGCATAATTTCTAATAAACATGCGGTAGTACTCTTGTAGACCCAGAAATCCCTTTAATTATTTTACAGTAACAAGTATAAGCCATTATTGGATATTTTAAATTTTAGATAGATCAATCGCAACCCCTTGATGAGTTCACATGGCCCAGATATTGAACTGCAAAGTTACATTTCACATATTGAACTGCAAAGTTACATTTGCTCAATTTAACGAAAAGTGAATGGTGCGGCAATAATTGAAATATTTTGCTCAAAAGATCAGTACTAAATATAAATACATCATCAAATTATACCATGACAAATTTCCTTAGATAGGATTTGATAATCTTATTTTGTCCAAAATGGCCCTTTAATAAACTTATGTATATAGTAGGTATTTTAATAATACTATGATAAAATGCATGTTATTTTAGATGAATGTTTAATATTACGGTAAAGTATAAATGTTTCAATTATGTATTCAGGGATTTTTGGATAAATGTTTGTTAATATTTATTATGTCAATGAGTTTGTTAATAAGTATAGAAGATTAACTTACCATTGTTTTAATATTAAAAAAGTTTGATAGGTTATTCATAGTTAGAATAATTTAAAAATATTTTAGTTATTATGTTAAAAAATTCTCAAGAATGTTTTCTCACACCGTACACAAAAAATATCATTTTTCAATACATACCAAATAAAAAAGTTTGGAATCACTTTCTCATCAATTATTCTTCATTAATTAAATACGATTACAACATTCATATGGTAAAAAACCAAATGACCTCAATACCCTAAATAAACCAAATTAATTGAGATAAGTGAAAGTGAAAAAGAATATAACACAATGTCAATATTAACGAAAATGCCAAACTTCTACAAGATAAATGGACTATTTTTTCATTAATTTATCGCTAAAACACTATGCAAATTTTAAATTTTATACTCCTACTTCTTAAATGGTTTTAAAATAATTAAAGAATAAAATAAATAAGAAAAGAACAAATTATGTTCTCCTAAACATTTAGGGTGTGTTTGATTGGCAACATGGAAAATGGGTGGAAAAGAAAATTTTTCCATGGAAAATTTTTCCATTGAAAAATTTTTCATGGAAAACGAACAAATACACGTTTGATTGGCATTATTTTCTAGGCAGAAAATCAAAAATTTTCCATGAAAAATTTTGATTTTGTTGTTTGATTACTTGTATTTTTCATGGAAAATATAACATTTTCCATGGAAAAAGCCACATTTGTTGTTTGATTGCATCAATTTTCCATGGAAAATGTCATATTTTCCATGGAAAATTTTCTCCATGAAAATATTTTTGCCTACCTAAAATGCTATTTAATCCCAATAAATTATTGTTTAAGATTTTGTAATAGATATTTTTTGTGTACACAAGAATTCAATCTCAAAATTGATTCAAATTTTTTTCGAGTGTTTAACTATGATTAATTTATTACTACATTTCATTTTTTTTAAATTATTAAATTGTTAAAAAAATATTTAAAAACCAATGATAATTATTTTTATACCATTTCTTAAACCATTTTTAATTATTTCTTGAAAATATAAACAAATTTAAGATGCAATATATATATAAATTTGACCGATATTTTCATACTAAAAAAAATATTTTTGTTTTCTTATTCATGTTCCAAATGAAGTTTTGAACCATTGTTACAACTCTACACTTGCATATTTTTTTTCACAAAGATATTGTATGTTAAATAAAAACTCAAATTTAAAAATAAAAAGACTAAGCCTTGTACTTTTGGCTACCTAAAATGCTATTTAATATAAAATCAATAATTTTTATCAAGTGATTAATCAAAAAAATTATTCCTATTTTGAAAAGCCAATCATATTAGACCATTCAAACAATGTAATATATACCCACAAATGTTGATTTAGTAAACAAGAAATTTTTCAAAAAACCCCCTCTATTTTCCATGGAAAAGTTTTCCTAGGGTTGAGGTAGGAAAAATTTTCCCTTGTTTTGAGGGAAAATATGGTCACGTGACCACCTCCATGGAAAACTTTTCCATGGAAAATTTAGGCAATCAAACAGCCTTTTTTTGTGGAAAATGACCCATGGAAAAATTTTCCATGGAAAATTTAGGCAATCAAACAGCCTTTTTTTGTGGAAAATGACCCATGGAAAAATTTTCCATGGAAAATTTAGTCAATCAAACGCACCCTTAGACTAAAATTTAAAGAAAACATCTTGACCGTTGGATGCATATCCAAAGGTGGATATTTTTCTCAATCTCCCCACCCCTCATCCCAAACCCTAATTCCCCTTTAAAACCTCTCTATATATACCAGACGCACACCGATATTGTCAAAGCCACCACCGCCCTCTCCTCCTCCTCCTGCAATCCGAAGAGTTCATCTATCTCCTCTTCTCTACTGAAATTTATTGATGTATTTTTTTGTTTTTTGTTTTTACTTTTTGAGAGAGAGAGAGAGAGAGAGAGAGAGAGGGAGAAATTGGTGCGATGATGATGATTATTGAATGTGGACTAGAGTTTCTGATCTGGCTCTTCTACCAGTAGTTGAAGACTAACCCTTGGCTGTCTGAGCACCATATCACATCTCTCTTTTTAATTTATATTTTTTGATTTTTTTTTGTGGGTTTTTTTATTCTTAATTTGTTTTGTGTTATGAATGCGTCCATTACCAATGCTAGGGGATGTTCTAGTTCTCCCTGGTTTAATGGCTCGGACGCTATAACAAACTTCTTTGTTTTTTTTTAAAGAAGGATTTGGTTATCCTGATCTTTGGCTTTGTTCTCATCTTTTTGTGCCATTTGATCCTGGAAACGCCACTTACATTTCTTTCTCCATTCTCAAAAGAATTTCTTTCCATTTTTGTTTATTGATGGACTGGGATGTGGTGATCCTTGGGACGTGGTGATGCATGGGAAAAATAGAGGTTTGAAATGCATGTGTGGTTTTAGGAATTTGCATTTTGAAATTTCTATAATGTAGATCAAAAAAATAGGATGAAACAAATTAGGGATTGGGATTTAGGGTTGGGCTGATGCTTTTGATTTTATTTTTGTTCATTTTTATAAAATACCCTATATACTTGTGTCTCGTGATGTTAGTTTAGGGAATTTCTAAAATATAGATTTTGGGTCTTTGATTCATATTCGATTTTGTTAAACATGCACAAATTGAATTTGCATCCAAACTAATTATTTTTAGTTAATTGAACTGATCAAAATGATTGCACAAGTCAAAATAAAAACAAGCTCAAGTCTTTGTGTTTGTGTGTGTTTATTGAATAATTTTAAAAAATTTTAGACTAATTTGCTCGATCTTTCATACACGGATAATGTCGTCCAAGTTTCTCTGATTCATTTTGTAAATTTTGCTAATTCGGGCTTCGACAATAATGAAAAAGAAATGCAAATAGAGCAGTGAACATTTTGAAATTATACTAAAAATGATCATATTACTAGACAAAGATATTTCTTCAATGCTTAACGTGGAATCAACATAATCATTGAGTGTTTTGATTGGATATAATTGTAAATACATTAAAATTTTATTTATAATGTAACTAAAAATTTATGGATTTATAAATAATCTATTAGTTAGTTAGATGCACAGGGGTAATAAAAAAAGTGTTTGGTTGGAGTTCTCATTCAAAATGGGGTAAATTAAAAATAGAGTTGTGTAAATTAATTATAAATCTCTATACGATTGCAAATATTTCAGTCCCTCTTACATTTGAATATGTTTATCGTTTTCTTTTAGGATATTTTTCCTTTCCGTCATTTCGTTCAATTCTGTCAATAATTTTTTTACGTAATACTAATTTTGTTATTAGTTTTGGTGGGAAATGATCCGTTTTATTTTTTCATAATTTTTTAAAATTGTACGGTGAAAAAAAAAAAAACAGGTTTTTTCAGACTGTTTTTCTCTTACCATAATTGTTTTTGCAAACGAAGTTTTCATCTTTCGTCTTCGAGTTTATTTTGTTTTTTTTCTGTTTTGCATAAACAGGTGGTAAGGTTTGTTTCTTCCACCAGTGTTTGAGTTAGCTTCAAAAGACAGACGTATTTGTTCACATTGAAGGCTATGGTGAGTGAAATTTTTTTTCTTTTTGTTAGCGCCGAAGTAATGAATATTTGTCTTTGTAATGCATAGCAGTTCGAGGGTTTTGTGCAACGGGACTTAATAGATATATTCTGCTGCAGTTCACTGTGTTAAGTACATGAGAGTCAGTACTGTAAGGGATATATGAAAGATGGAGTTTTGAAATCAGACGTGTTCGTGTGAAGTTTGTCACCCTAGATGCACATTGCATGGTCTGTCCTATATATTGCGAGATTGATTTTCAGCGAATGTGTTGCAGTTCACCATATGTTTAACTGCACTGCTGTCAATTTTATTATTATATCAACTAACGATGACAATGCCGTCGATGCGGCCCCGGGCTCCTCCTTACTTTCGTAAATACGACACCTGCTTTTATGCATTCATCTGAACGATGACGTACTATTTTCCGATTAATTTTTTGGAGTTCCAATTAGCTTGTGTAGTTTTCGTTTACTTCTGAGCGTTTTCGTTTATTTATGTGAGTTTTTGTTTACTTTTGAACGTTTCAGTTTACTTTTAAGAGTTTGTGTTTAGTTTCCGTAGTTTTTGTTTTCGTTTGTGAGTTTCGATTTATTTTTGGCGTTTATATTAATTCTGAGGGTTTCTGTTTATTTTTAGGAGGAGTTGTTTATTATTATGAGTTTCCGTTACTTTTATTTTTACGTTTGGGATTCTCTATTAACCTGTCATCGTTTATGTTTTCTTGTGTATACAAGGAGCAGTGATTCAATTTCGGATAGCATAGCGTTGAGTCGGCGCATAATGTCGTCCCACCCACACAAATCAGGTGCCCTATCTATGGGACGTAGACCAACCTGCCAGAGCATGTCTCGAAGTCGGCAACAATTTCACGATGGTGATCAATTCAAAAAGACGTTGCAAAGTGTCGCCAATGGCGTATCCACACGTCTAAGTATGGAAACCAAGAGACGTTTTTGATCAAGACGACGTGCTCCGCACACACATGCGGCATAGGTGTTGGCACTACCTCGCACCTGAAAGCTTAAAAAAAAAATGGGTAAGTGCTCATGTTATACAGAGGCTGAAGGATCGCTCTCTCTGCAGGGTCGTCGATATTCAACGTGATATAATGCGCGAACATGGCGTTCATCTATCTTATAAGCAACCTTGGTTGGAGAAAGAGGTCGCCCGGGGTGTTCTTCACAGCAGTGAAGTTACGAGCTACGACCTACTCATGTGGTATGCTAGGAAAGTTTTAAAGACGAATCCTGGCAGCGTGGTTGTAGTGGACCATGAAGGAGACCGTTTTACACGGGCTTTTTTTGCATTCGAAGCGTGCATTGTAGGTTTCAGAGTGGTTACAGGCCCTTGCTATTTATCGACGGGACTCACTTGCTAGGGAAATACGGAGGCACCTTCCTTGGTGCAACGGGGAAGGATGCTAGCGACAATTTCTTTCAAGTTGCATTCGCCATTGTTGACAACGAAACGGATGTAAACTGGACTTGGTTTCTTTCCAAGCTTGGTGATGTCTTATATGGGGGCAATGAATACATGAAGGTTATAACATTTCTTTCGGACAGGTCGAAGGGTCTCATCAACACAGTTGGGAAGGTTTTCCCCTCACCCTTCAACCAAGTCGTGTGCGGCACTTGATCGTTCCCCTTCGACCAAGTCAACCTACTTCTTCTCTTGCCTTGGTTTTCTTACCAAATAGCCAAGAGACTTATGGAAATAAGAGACTTAGGGTCTGCTTAGGTGGGAGGGTTTGGAAGGGTTTGGGAGGGTTTATAAAGTAAGGGTTTCTTGAACCCATGCTTGAGGGGAGGGTTTAGAAGGGTTCGGAAGGGTTTGGGAGGGTTGAAAACCTCCCATTTCCCTCCATTCATCAACCCACCATTTCATCGTCCCCATATTCGCCCTCTAGCTTGCAAGGGTATTTATAGGCCTCCACCTCCTCAATGGACGGTGGGGATCAATTTGATCCGACGGCCATTATTCGTCCTCTAGAAAACTCCATTCTTCTTACAAATAATCTAAGATTCTCCCATTTTCCGTATTATTCTACTCAAATCCGGAATAATGAGGAGAATTCTAGAAGCTATATGGAACAAAAGGTTAATAAAAGGTTATCATGACACACTTTGAAAAATATTTAAGTATGGGTGGTAACCCTTCATGATGTAATCCGCTCGGCGTGTTCCGGCCGGCTCCGCACCGCACGTGACAACAAGAAAAATATCTAAGTAGAGTGTAGAATGATCCATCTTCTTGGTGTCCTCCACACCAAGAGCCTTGAAATATTGCTCCAAGCTCCAAAAGAAATTATCAATTTCCTTGGCATCTCGTGCCCCTCCATACGACCTAGGTTTGGGCACATCCACCCTAGAAGGACCATGAGTTAAGGGAGTCGAGATAGGCACATTACCTTGTGCTAATGCCCTCTTGATGAGCACCATCTCATCCTTTAAAGCCCTTAACTCTCCTTCCATGATGCCAACCTCTTCCTTCAAAGCTTTGTTTTCCAATTCAAGAGAGGTGAGCATGTCGGCAAGAGGGTCGCACCTTTCCTTGGCTTGTTTAGAGCATGCTTCCATTACCACATTCAAGGCGCTTTGCATCTCCTCATGCAAATCCTCCATGTTCGAGTCCACCTCCTCGAACTTCTTCTCGCCTTCGGCCACGATCATTTCCATCTTAGCAAGCCGGGACATGACATCACCCAAATCCACTTGCGCTTTGTCTTTAGACGGTGCCTTCTTGCCCTTCTTAGAGGTCTCCTTTGCTACCTCCACTTGCTCAATTTCGCTCGACATGATGTTCACAAGATTTCACCAACAAAAGCTCTGATACCACCTGTCACACACTCGGACTTCCTACCTATGTCGTGTGCGGCACTTGATCGTTCCCCTTCGACCAAGTCAGCCTACTCCTTCCCCCCCTTGGTTTTCCTACCAAATAGCCAAGAGACTTATGGAAATAAGAGGCTTAGGGAGAGTTCGTACCTTAGGGGACTTGGAGCTTTCCAAAACTCGTATTTTATTAGATGCAAAAGGCTTGTACAAGAGACCTTATGACACTTCTTGCTTGTTGCCCCAAAGGCCTCCACCTCCTCAATGGACGGTGGGGATCAATTTGATCCGACGGCTATTATTCGCCCTCTACAAACTCCACACTCTTCTTACAAAATATCTAAGATTCCCCCATTTTCCGTATTATTCTACTCAACGCCGGAATAATTTAGAGAATTCTAGAAGCTACATGAAACAAAGGGTTATCATGACACACTTAGAAAAATATCTAAGTATGAGTCGTAACCCTTCATGATGTGATCCGCCCGGCGTGTTCCGGCCCGCTCCGCACCGCTCTTAATAACGCGTACTGTCTCAGGCACCTAGAGTCAAATTTTATGAAAGCAAACATGGGCATTGGGAAGTTATTAAAAGAGCTATGTTGGTCCATTATTGCTAGGATTGGATTTGCGTGCACGGAGGAGTTTAATGACGCAATGAACGACCTGTTCAACACATCTCCACATACTCATCTTTGGCTACTCCAGAAATCCGACATTGTGCATTGGGCAAATTACATGTGCAAAGGCGAAAGGTGGGGCGAGATGTATTCAAATGTCGCAGAATTATTCAACGCATGGATTAAAGACGCAAGACATCTTACTGTGACAAATATGGTGGATTCGATCCGGTAATCATTCGTTTAGTGCTCCGACTTACCTTTTGTTTATTCCGCCGACTTCTCCTTAGATCCCTCTATTCCCGTTTACTTATTATCGTTTCCGTTTACTTTTACGAGTTCTCGTTTAGTTTGCCGATTTTCCACTTACGTCTGTGAGTTTCGGTTGACTTATTGGCGTTTCCGTTTACTTTTACGAGTTCTTGTTTAGTTCACCGATTTCCCACTTACGTCTGTGAGTTTCGGTTTACTTATTGACGTTTCCGTTTACTTTTACGAGTCCTCGTTTAGTTCGCTGATTTCCCACTTACGTCTGTGAGTTTCGGTTTACGTATTGACGTTTCCGTTTACGTCTTCGAACTTCCCGTTTACGTTTTGTCCAGTTCATTTAGTTCTGATTTAGTTATAGCAATTCCCGTTTACGTTTTGTCCAGTTCGTTTAGTTCTGATTTAGTTATAGCAATTCCCGTTTATGTTTTGTCTATCTCGTCCGCTTTACTGCCTCTCGCCATTTACACTAGGTTCAAGCTCATGAACATGCTGTGTAACCGCCGTGACATACACAGCAAAATCGAAGAAGTGGTCGAAGAAGCGCGTATGTTACTTGTTAGGAGATCAACCGATGACTGCTTCGAAGTTATCTATCGGAACAGCTTGTCCGTATACCTGTCGTCGAGGACGTGCTCGTGCCGACGGTGGCAAGTATACGGGATCCTGTGTAAGCACGCCTGCGAGGCTATAATGCAAACAGATGCAAACGTCCACAAAGATGTTGACGATTACTTCTCCGCAAACACGTACCGCACGTCTTACGTAGAAGCGATTTTCCCTATCCTCGACAATGACAAACCAACAGATGACTCGTCCGTTGGTTGTCCGGCCACCAATAACAAAGAGACAACCCGGGCAGCCAAAACGGAAAATAATCGAATCGCAGCCCACTGTTGTACGTGATTTCAGGTACAACAGCTGTAGGGAGGTTGGTTACAATCGGAGGTCGTGCAACGCACCCATCGCGGATTGAGACTCCAAGCAGAAACACATTAATGCGAACATGAACACTTGAATCTAAACAAAAACACTGGAATGTAACCAGAAACTACTAGATGTACACAGGAACACAGGAATGTAAATAGAAACACTAAGATGTAAACGGAAACCTTGGAATGTATACAGAAACTACCCATTCTAAACACAAACACAAGATTGCAAACAGAGACACTCAGATGTAAATGGAAACCCTGGAATGTAAACAGAAACTACCAATTCTGAACCGAAAAACAAGAATGCGAACAAAAACACTTAGATCTAAACGGAAACTTTGGAATGTAAACAAAAACTAGGGTAAGCGAGTAAACGAAATCATGCAAGCAAGTAAAATTTTACGAAATCATTAAAACCTATTTACATTCATAAACACGGGTATATAAAATGAAAGTAATTACATATGTAGAAAACGAATTGCTTATTACATGTTTTTCTCAATGCGATGCCGCTCCCTTTGTTGAGTCAGACATCGCTCTCTTTGCTGCCGGTTCATTCATCCCTTTCCCCCCTTGCGATGCCGTCCATAATAATACGGGTTGCATATTGCAGACGCAGAAGTGGCACGTCGGACTGAGGAAAACGAGGACTCTCCCCGTTGAGGATTTGTTCGATGAACCGCATTGTGTAAAGGCAACAGTCCAAGCTGTCGGGTTTCTGCCGTGGGCAGTCGCGGACGTTCACAAGGGGGTAATTCTCCGTCCCGATGTCGCCCACCTCAACGCCCAGGTAGCGGTCGAAAAGCTCCCTCTGTTGGTGGCAGGTAAAAATGTGTCAGCGTCGTCATCTGACGGTAAAAAAAAAAGAGAGACAAACCGATAAGGCAAGGAGACGAAGACCCTACCATAGCCTTCACGTCAGCGTCGTATGTGCGGCTCTGCGCAGAGGTGTAGTGGAGGTATTGCTTCAGCTGCTTGTCGAGGATGAGGAGGAAGAAGTGTGTGTTGAATATTATGGGCATGAAAATAATTTGCACCTCATTGAAATTGGCAGTGCCCGCCTCGACCAACGTCAACGCGACCTCCGCACTGTGCTATGCCTTTGACATGAGAAGCGCCAGCGGCCGAGTGACAGCATCTCGTTTTTTGTAGAGGTAGGGGGTTCTCTTGCATGATTCCATGATCATGACACACCAAACGTCCAGCACATCGTCAGGAACAATGACCCCATCCACCAAGGTGTACAAGTGGTCTCTGGTCATGAAGGAGAGGTCGTTCTTCCATATGACGGTCCTAAACGCGGGCCATTGCAATTATTAGAAGGTAACACTAAAAAGTAAACAGAACCGGGAAAATGCAAACGGAAATGCACATATAGTAAATGACAACACCGTATTATAAACTTTAACTCTCAAACGTAAACGAGAACTAGAAAAGCTACACGAAAACACATATAATGTAAATCGAAACCACTATAATGTAAACGAAAACCTACATAAGGTAAACGGAAACTCTCAGAGGTAAACGAAAACATCCAAAAGTAACTGAGAACCAATATAATGTAAACGACAACACACAAAAGTAAACGAAAACCCATATAATCTACACGAAAAATGGATACTCACCTGTTGATTACACAGTTGAGGTACATCCCCATTGCCGCCTGCTCGATTTGATTCAAGCGATGAAATGCAGTCGGCCTTTTATTTTTGGGCGAAAGGCAGTCTTGACAGATGACGACTCTTTGCTTCTTAATGACTGCTATTGTGTCAACATCGACAGGGAGCTATGACGATTGCTTTATGGTATCGTGATCATGTGTTGTCTGTGTCGTTGGGGGCTGAGGTGGAGCCTCTTCTTCAGCCGGGGGGAATGTGATGGACCTTTCTCCGCAGTGGTGGTCGCACTGGCATTTTCGTCGACTGTGGGGAGCTGTGGTGGAGCCGCCTCTTCTAACAGGGGGAGCTGCGGTGGAGCCGCCTCTTCTGTCGGGGAGAACTGCGCTAGAGCCGCCTCTTACGCCGGGGAGATTAGCTGGAAGTTCCTCTGCGACGGTGCTCGCATCTTCGTCTTGGGTAGGGGACTGCTGTTGAGCCTCCTCTTCTGCCATGGGGGGTAGAGATGGAGCTTCTCAGCAGCGGTGGATGTACTCTCATTTTCATCCGCCATGTGGGGCTCCGGTGGGCAGCTTTTTCAACGGAGAGCAGAGACGGAACGCCATCTAGTGTGTCCACCGCTGGACTCGCGGCGACCTTTGCCAGGGGAATAGGGGGCTCAGATTGGACACCTTCGTCCACGGAGGTGTCTGCAGCAGTAGCTGTACAGGCTGGAATGCATTCTTCTGAGACATCTTCGTCCATGACTTCCACAGAGGATGATGGGCTCTCGGCTTTGTCGTGCGCCACCATCGGAGAGTGCATGCGTCCCTCATCCTTGATAGTGGTTTGCATATTGGAGTCGTCCTTCGATTAATGCCATCTCTCAACATCAAAGGTCGGAATGACGACCTTACCTTTCATCTCAGTCAGAGACGCTATGATGTTGTTAACGTCGACCGCATCGGAGCTATCATTGCCGGATGAGATTATCGAAGGACTTCTTGGGATGTCCTTCTTCCGTCCGCCCTTACGGGCGACTCACTTTGTCCTCGGACCGGTGGGCACCGAAGGAGTTGTCTTCTGTCTTGCAACCCGTACAGGCCTCTCAGGGACGTCGATGGGCTGCTGTTCTCTTTCCCGGGAGACAGTCCTGGAAACGCGTCGAGTGGCGACCTTCTCAACACGTTGTGCGTCTGCCGGAGATGACACCAAGCCGGACTTCGGTGTGGCGTCTCCCGAAGACGAGGCAGCAATACGAAGGCACCCTTCGATGTCTCGAAGGCCTGCTATAGCCAGGTGGCTACATCGTCTTCAATTGCCATCAGGGGAGGAGGGGACACCCGTGCCTCGTGACGAGGCCGACTGCGCGCGGGGGGGAGGGCTAGTACGTGGAGCCGGTGACCGACCATGTTTTGTTGGATGCGACACCGCTGAGACGGGTTGCACAGTCAGCGCAGGAGAAGGCCTTGAATGTTGCCTTGTCTCCAACCCCAACGTTTGCTCATCGACAGAGTCGACGGTCAGCTCGGAAAACTGTGAACAAGAGAGTAGAAACTTCAGAAAGATAAACGGGAACCTAAAAGATAAACGGAAACCATTAAATGATAAACGGGAATGTCGGATCCTAAACAGAAACGATTAAAAGGTCAATGGGGACGCAGGATTCTAAACGAGAACCTTTTCGAGGTAAACGGGAACTCCGAATTCTAAACGGGAACCTTTAAAAGGTGAATGGGAACTACGGACTCTAAACGGAAACCTTTGGAAGGTAAACGGGAACTCCGGACTCTAAACGGGAACCTTTGAAAGGTAAACAAGAACTCCGGATTCTAAACGGGAACCTGTAAAAAGTAAACAGAAACTCCGGAATCTAAACGGGGACCATCATAAAGTAAATAGAAACTCCGAATTCTAAACGGGAACATTTGAAAGGTAAACGGGAACAAAAGGAAACAGAGACTTTATACCTGTTTGTCATCAATGGATGATAATAACTTTTCCAGCGATGCTTGTTTCCTAAAACTGCTCTCCCCGTAACAGAATATCCAAAGAGTCCTCCCAACACGGGCCTTCTTCCCTTTTCCATTGTCCTCATAGAACCATAGGGTGAGGGCGATGGAGCACCCGCGCGGATATCCCGTGTCAATGTTTTCCCATTGGCTCTTGACTGCATGCGGGCGGCAGTTATGGGGACGTCTTCCATGATCCACCTGTGGGTGGCCTCCGCCCACTCGTACCTTGGTAGCGCGGAGAGGTCGGCAGCATAATCGAGCAGCCATCTTGGGACTGAGATGGTGGTGTTCGGGAACAACACCGTACCCATGAGGTAGAGCACTAGCGGCTTCACAAAGTTCACATTCTCCTCATTTATTCGGACCATTCTCGGAAGGGACGCCTTCATAGCATCCGGGTCCTACAAAGTCTTTCGACATGCATTTCGCTTCGAAATCGGACGGTGTTTTGTTTTTGTCAAACCACACCACATCACCGTCGACCGGGAGACCCATGATAACGGCCACATCTTCGGGTTGGATAGCATCGTCGTTCATTGGGTTGGATGCCATATCTCGCGTTACATACAACAGCGCTCAGCCAAACATGCCTGAATTCTAAACAGAAACCTTAAAATTTAACAGAAACTCCGCATTCTAAACAGATTCGTTTCATAAACAGAAACCTCTCCTCCTACACTGAACCGCCGATACAAAGCACAAAACCCTAAACTACAACCGGCGGTGTAAGAAGGGAATAAAACCATATTAAGCTTACTAGAGAATATTGTGTCGGAATTGGCTTAGAATCGGAAGTTCGTTACGCCCGGCGGTGTCGGAGCTACGAGTTCATTCTCGCTATCGCTTTCGTGTGAGAGAAATTGAAAAGAAGCCAAAGAGTCGTTCATAACTCTGAAAGGTCTCGAGACACGCAACGCCGTCCCAGCTCCCATTCCCGCTTCAGCGGAGGGCTATAACCGTCACTCCACTCAAGCTATAACGGCGTTAGCCCATGCAGAGACCCAGATAGAAGTAAACACAAAAAATAGTGATGTTTTGTTCATAATGAAATGAGGGTGGTTTGTCTATAAATATATGAAATTTGCAAGAGTGTTTTGTTCATTATCGCTATTATTTTTTATTTTTTCATAAAAAAATATCATTTATTTCTAATAATCATTATTTATAAAAATAATAAAAACATAAGTATATATTTTATTATTACTGATTAATTTTAATTAAAAATTAATTTTAAAGTCCTATTAATTTCATTTGTATTAATAATTTTAATTAATTACAAATAATATTTATTTCAAATAATTATTTTATAAAATAATAAAAACATAAATAGTTATTTTATTATTATTGATTATTGTTTACTTAAAAATTAATTTCAAATAACTATTAAATAGCATTACGTACTTATACTTTTTAATTAATATTTATTTTAAATAATTATTATTTACAAAATAATGAAAACTAAAATACTTATTTTATTATTATTAATTAATATTTAATTGAAAATTAATTTTAAATAACTATTAATTTATATAGTGTCATTTTGAAGTTTAAAAAAAGTATAAAGGTTTTTTACTATTGAACCCCAATTTGAAGGGAATGGCTCATTACTCTGGAATAAATGTAGACAGTACGGTATTTTTCTTTCTGAAAATAAGATGAAGCTAGGATGTAGACGAATAGAGTTCTTAGTTGTCCTTATAGGACAAGGGCAAATAGAACTCCAACCACATGTCTCTACCAGCATACTAGAAATGCTATATAAGCTTGAAAGTCTAACTCAAATTAGATTATTTTTAGGAAAACTAAACTATGCCAGAAACTTTATACCAAATCTTAGCGAGTTAGCAGGACCATTATATATGAAAACTAAACAAACAGGTGAGAGAAGGTTTAATACGGAAGACATCAAACTTGTTCAACGAATTAAAGATATAGTAAGAAAAATAAAACTTTTACATTTGCCACCTCCATATGCATATCTAATTATTGAAACAGATGGTAGGATAGATGAATGGGGTGCTGTACTAAAACACAGCCCCAAGAAAGAAAGCCCAATAAAAGAGGAACATGTAAGCAGGTATGACAGTGGGACGTATACAACACCAATATCTAGTACGGATGCAGAAATCTTAGCAGCTATCAGAGCAATGGAAAAATTTAAACTCTTTGTTATTTCTTCAAAAGAATTTACATTACGGACTGATTGCCAAGCTATTGTCTCCTTTTATCACAGGAAATCCGAAAACAAGCTATCAATCAACAGATGGCTTAATTTTGTAGATTACATCATCGGCAACGGGTTTAAAGTAAGTATTGAACATATTAAAGGATCTGAAAATTTTCTTGCAGACCAACTAAGACGGATAGTTCATGGATAAGCCAGAATCATATGGTTGTCCATCCGAATACTAGTGAATGGGGACCACAAAGACCAGTGGGTTCCTCTTAATTATTCCCTGGTATGGTGGGACCTTCCCAAAAACCAAAGGACTGGCCATCTGTATGCTAAGGATAGGATTCACGGAAACCAGTGAATACCTTTAGGTATCCGAGGCATGGTGGAGTCCAGATATGGCCTAACCTCTAGCCAAAGGCTGGTTCCTCTGTATGGTTAAGATCGTGGCTGCAATACCAGTAGGTCCATGCAAATCTTAATCATGGGGACAATCTGGATGACTGTGCCTCCATTTCTCCGGTTATAAAACCCAGTGATTGGAAGATGAGCTCCATATCCCATAATTGAAACAGAAAAACCAAGCCCCACTTACAAACAAGCAATGGCCGGAAAGACCCCTCAGACCTCTTACCAAGTAGATCCACTCTTAAACCTCCCTATCTATCCGGTAGATTCACCATTAAGGTTCAAAACCAAGGCGGTTCTTAACCTACACCAGCATGTGATGGTAGACAATTTATGGGCAAGCAGACGCGACCCAAAGGCATTACTACCTCTGCTGCATCAGTTGGCAGAATTTTTTCAACACATCAACGAAGAGATAGATGCACAAGCGACAGTACCAAGCCCTCTATCCAAGATTAAGGCTCCCATGGTATTCAAGCCTCATATGGTTGACTTTATCGTTGACCAGGAGATGAGGATAAAGACATTGAAGACAGAAGTTAAGATACAAGAAGAAACGGTCAAGAAGTTGCAACAGCAACTACAAACTGCAAAAGCCGAGTATGACCAGTTCAACAAAGAAATCTTAGAAGAAACGAGAAAGAAGCTCCAAACATTGGAGGAAGTCCCGGAATAACTCTCAGAGGTAGAGCATGTAGTATTACAAAATTACTTCAGCATCTAGATGCACAGATGATAGATGAACAAAAGCGCCAGAAGCACATGGTAAGGCAAGGCTATCACCCAACAGGGATGGTCTTATCAGGTATTGCCTTCAAGGGAAATAAGCATCCGGACCCGGCGTGAAAATGTGAAGAAGGGTTCGTCATATAGAGGACCTCAATAAACATGGCCGAGTGAAGAGATGTCGAAGTACTTGGCACCTCAATGAAGTTGTTATCATTATTTCGCCACGGTTTCGTGGCAAGAGTCATTATCTCGGAAGCATCACACATCGACGCCTTCTCACCATATCAGCAGTTATGTTACATTCTGAGAAAGCTGCTAAAGACTATTGATCCAGGTCATGGATATCTAAACCTGGAGATCAATTCAACTCCACCAGCTATTCAGTCACGCCACCTCATCAAATTCACAATCCTGCGTCACCACCAGGCGATACAGGAAGATATAGAGGAGATGGGTGTCACCGATATGCGTAGCAGCCTCAACATAATAAAGCAGGTACATCTATGGAGGACATGCGCAAAGACCACTGATTGGAGAAGGACGAGGCCTACTATGTCAACACCCTAGCGGGTCCCATTGGTCTTAGAGACACTAACTATAAAGGTTTACACTGACCCCTTATACTTTCCTGTTTGGTGTTCGTTTCCACATCTCCTTAGGCAAAATGATCGACTGGAGTACCACGTGAAGAGTACTCTAGCATGGACACACCAGTACAGATTTAGAGACTATGGCAGGTTGAGTACTCCAAATCCAGTAGCGATTTTAACCAGTGACTCGGATGACGACATTAGCTCAGGAGACCCAAGAGATGACACTGCATTAGCTCCAGTAGCCCTAAATTCACCAGAGAGGCAGCCAGGTGGCAACCAGCCACAGGAGAATCTCTTAGCAAATGAAGTAGAGGAGCGGAACTTAGACAATATGGCAGAAGAATGAGCATCATGTCAGCATCAGAATACCTAGATAAGTACTTTTATGATTTTCTTGAGTAAGAAGTCTGTAATAATCTAGTCTGAGTCAAGCTTATCTCTAAAGTCGGGCTGTACCAGAGAATAAAGGACTTTAGTCACTACCAGCCTCGTGCTGGAAAAACTGTTCCTTATTCTCTGATGGATGAATAAAGAGAAAGAATAAAGGGTTCAAGGTGGGCTAGATGCCCACCACTCCTTTGTTTCTTTTAATTTATTCTTCCACTAGTATGTTGTAAGATTCTTATCAAGTCAGATGATTTACTTAGATAGCAAATGAGGCTTTATTATATTGTAAGAGTCTTATCAAGTCAGATGCTTTACTTGGATAGCAAGTAAGGCTTTATGTATATATAGGAGTTCAGAGTCCTTGTAATGGATCATCGAGAGGAAGTCTAAATAAAAATTTCAATCTGTTTCTTTACATTTTTACCTTTTTATGC
>CACTHL010000435.1:0-95000 GCA_902712375.1 Dioscorea dumetorum
CTGTCATGGAATAAACAAAAGAGCCATCCTTCCTTAATTAACAGTTCACTATGTACTATACTATTCTCTGTTCTTCCCCTGTTACACAATACAATACACAAGGAATCTGTCTAATCACGAATATATCAGGCCATCTAGGCATAGCTGGGGGAACAACAAATTTATATATTATAACTATGCGTTGGGAGATGATGAGATGATGCTGACATGTCATAGCACACAAGGAAAATGACTTTGTTTAATCACTTTCATGGCCTCCTGCTACCTGGGCAAGCCCCCTTATTTACTTATATTCAAGTGACAACTATAGTAAAACGGCTTTTAGATTAATTGATACTTAGGTCTTTCAGCAGGACGTCTCACAAGTGACGAAAAGTCAATCTACGATAAGGAGGTGCTGTATATATTCAAATATATGTGAGTACGAATTATAAGTAGTCCCCACGCCCATATATGTGAGGATCCTATAGGCCGCAGCCGAACCATGCGTATACCCTCGTCGGTCTTGCTTTAATTCGCCTATTAAAGATTCGCTTATTGCAACAAAAACCGAGTATCGTGACTAAGCCAATCATGCTTTGCAAGAAAAACAGCTGCAAAATACTCCTATATATAATCACAGGTGGCCAAATGAAAGAAGCCTCTAAACTGGCCTGGTGATTGAACCCTCGTGCCAATCTTAATTACATCAATTTTATGAGCGGCGATTTCTCTCCCAGACCATCTATTTACTTATAATTCCCAATCATCACTATCAACGTTGGCTGTGGAAACACTAAACTATAATCTTAGTGAAGAAAAAGGAGATGTTTTTGCATGTGAAGCGCGCTCAGATATATAAAAGAGAAGAATATGCTGGCACTCAAGCGACGTTCTTTGTCAAGCACATTATTTGACGAAGAAATTCTTTCTTTTCCTTTGGCTTGAGAAGTTTATTTATTTATTGAAAAAATATATCTTCGGATAAATCATGGCGCCTAAGAGAACATTATCACTCAACTCCATGTTATTTTAGTTCAATCAAGCTTTTTTTAATCAATATATTGAGTGAATCTTCAGTTTTCTTCCATTTGTTTTTGCTTGTACTTAAACATATAAATAATATATTCACAGAGTCCTAACAGCTCGACCGAGTTGACCATTTGTGGAGGTTGATTTGATGCTCTCGTACATTGTACTTGGTTGCCGACTTGTAATATAATCAAATATTTTTTAATTAGTTACGATAACGTAGGAGGGAATATGTCACTTTGGTAGTTAGAAAATTGATATTTATTTATCCAACATATGGAACTGATGGAAGCGTTATACTACTATATATATATATATTAAGAAAGATTAATCAACTCCCGTTGTACTAGGAGTCAGACTTCAAGGAGGAACCAAGATGTGTGGTTTCCATTTGGTGGCATGTCAAATTTAAATTAAAAATTAAAAATTCAAGTATAGTTTCACCATTGCCAATGAGAGTTGTCACAATTAAGGTGGGAGGAGATGCCTAATGACTTTGACGTGTATTTGCATCTGTAAATTGTTGAAAAAAATTGAGTATATTAAAAATTTATTGCTCAACGGTATTCTATTTTACTTAAAAAAACAAAGATGAGATCTCAAATTCAAAATTTGTTGAAAATAAATTAACAAAGATGAGATCTCATTGCTTTTGGTTAAAAAAAATGGGTATAACTTCGGTGCTATTTATTTATATTTAGTTAAATGAATAAACTAAATTCATTGTTTTATAAACAAGTACAAAAAGGAAAAAAACAAAAGATTCTAACAAATAAGGTACAAATAGAGATTGAAAATGAACTACAAATCTGTTAATCTACTAGTGACACAACATGGAGGAGGACCACCAAAATAACAACAGTATGAAGTTCCCAATTTCCAGCCGCTATCACAACCCCACATACGCATGGTCTACTCACTTCAACTAGTGCATTTGATGAGGATCGACAGATCGAGTCTAGGATACAAAACTCCATGAATTCAAGATTCCACTTGATAATTGGAACATATTACTCCAAAGTAGCACATTTGGCTTCCGATGTTTGATAAATTCGAGAAATCAATATGTTATCAATATCGCATATGATCAATGTAAGTGCGTGAACAAAACAACAGAAAAAGCGGTAGTTACACTCATGCCAAATTTGCCAATATGACTTTAGTGCTAGTTAGTATAGCTGCTATACTTCCAACAAAGGTAATCCATTTGTTGATATAGACAAAAAAATAATATTTTCTCATGTTTGGTTGATTGAAGAAGATAAATGTAAGAGTTGATGATGTCAAAAGGCCGCACTACCGAAGATGATCGGTTGACGCCATGACAATAAAGATAGTAGTTGAACTTAAAGAAGTTTAAGAGAAAAATTTTGTCACCAGATGTTTCTATCTTGTTTTTATTCTGAATTTATTATTATTATCATTAAAAAAAACTTATTTATTATTTGCAGTCTCCTGTCTCTTCCTTGTGGCTTGTGCAGCCTCCTCCAAAACCCACCCAACTACATTGGTTGATGCTTGGAATTATCTGCTGACTTAAAACTGTCAGCCTGTCTGACTGTACAAGCTTATAGGCATGCATGTCATGAAACAATAAACTATTGTACAATTCATTTATTTCACATGGAAAAAAAGGGATAGTCATGGTTTTATTATCGGTAAGTATTACTGGTGAAAAATTTGGCCAAATATTTGGATTTGTTTCTAGTGCATGTTACTTTCAGGATTTTTGGGGCTTGTGGAGATCTAAAATCACCCTAACCTCTAAAATGATTTGGGATATCATCGTAAGGGCAATTATGTGAAATATTTAGTTGGAGAGAAATGTATATATCTTTAATTTTAAAGTAATTTCGCTATTTTTAATTAGGCTGAAAATTAATTATTTAATTTTGTTGTCGTTCAACACAGATCCAGCCTACATAGTCAAAGAAATCAAAGTTCGAAGATTCCATCATAATTGTGTAATGAAATCTAGAGTTTGTCTTCTGATACAAGCAAGAAAAATGCCTCAAAAGCACTCCATACTTCCTAAGATGCAAACTAGCTTGTGGTTGAGGTTTTTCTCTTATTAGGGGGAACCTCTCTCCTTCCTCTTTTAGGGATCCTCATCACGGTTTTCTTCAATGTATTTGTTTCTCTGCAGTGTTGTTGTTTTATCTATATCCACCTAAATGAATTAATTTTTGCTTTTATGATCAAGTTGTTTTGTTCTATTGTTTTAGTCATCTCCATGGGCTTTTGAAGTTAGTCTGTTCTATTATTTTATGTCTGTTTGTCGGTGTTATGCTCTTCATCACTTTCAATGATTGTGGAAAATAAAAATTGTCATCCAATTTATTCATCAAGTCATTCTCATTTCTCTAGTTTGAGTGGCGTATTAATGGGACCAAATTTATCACATCGGGGATAATAGTCAAGAAGGCAACCAATAATAATAATAATAATAATAATAATAATAATAATAATAATAATAATAATAATAATAGAAAAAAATTTAAAAGGGAAATTGGATGATGGGATGAGGCCAAGGTTGATTTAGTTTAGCGTTCCGTGCTCAGGCGAACAAGAAGCTTAGTCCTATATGAACAAGTTGGCACGGATCGAGCAAAGGGAGCAGAGTTTATGACAAAGCGAATCCAGTTGGTGATCTTGATGGGTCCCGTCCCGTAGATGGCCAATTGTCATACTCTCGTTGTCCTTTAGGTGTTATGTTTCAACATCCAGCTTTAATGACCAAAGAGATTTGGGCTATCTCTTCTCTCATGCTTTGTCTCAACATGGACATACTCTCCAAATGGATTCCTTCATTCCACCACTGCATGACACTGATGCTTTCCAGTCTGTTCGTACGTCTCTTTGGATGTTAATGCATGCCCCTTGGCTTTTCCAGTCACACTTCTATCAATTGGATTGGATATATATTTGGATATGATATCCTTGCATGTGTATGTTTAAATATATATATTCCCACCAATTAATGAAGTGTGCGTGTTTTGAATTTTTCTATTTTTTTTTTTTTTACAAACCCAATCAAGCTAGTCTTTTCCAAAAATAGTGAAAATCTTGACAATTAAAAGCAAGTGGATCAGTGGAGTGAGATCCCCTTGTTGGCTGGAATTGGATTGATTAGCAGTACCGTGTATATTAGTAATCATCCATTGCTGGCTTGCTGGCTTCTCTCACGAGTACAGTAATGTTGACAAATGAAGCCAAAGAGCACCACGTTGCTTTTCATGGGGAACAAGCCAATGAGTGAGTGTCAGGAATCCACATACATCATTTGCTTTGCTTCATTTCGGAGCTCCCCCAAGTGGGACTGTGGATGTGTTATTGGATGATGATGGTGGGGCCAAGTCCTTCCTTTTGCTCCACCGTCTTGCATGCGTAATCAATCATGGACTGATGTGATCAACAATATCTGATTCAGGTACTACCACCTTACTCCCATCATTCATTTTTATGTTTCTCCATGGAGGAGAAGACCAAAAAAAAAAAAAGGATCAATCTGCCCGCCCTACCTTTTCCTGCAATTTTTTAGTTTTGTATCTTTCTCCCTCTCTATATATATCAAATCTACCTCCTGTATTTCAACCAAAGTCACAAACAAACTAGTCCATTCATCATTATCCTGGCCTAGACGCATTGAATTTACTGCCCAATTATCTTGGCCTAGTCGCATATATCGCTTATCCATTTATATATAAAATAAAATATCTTATCATGTTTGCCGTCAGAATTTGTCACATATCTAGTGAATGCAATTGCAGCAACAACAATAAAAAAAAAAGGTAGATGCCCGGATAGGATTGTTGTGGCCAATTGATTTTCAGAGCGCTGCTTGACTCGGTGACCCAAAAAAAAAAAAAAAAAAAAAAAAAAAAAAAAAGGAGCCCATGTACATAAACTCTGATGCATCTAGCCTTTCAAGGGAAGCGCAAAACGGCTGAGGTCACTTATATTTGTGACCGTTTCAGTGTTCCTCATCAATCATCCCCTCGTCTTGTGATGCTGTAGCAGCAGCAGCACTGAGAAAAGACACAGCTTCGCAGAAAATAAGAATTGTTGAGAAGGACACGCAATTTTTTCAACCCTACTGTCAATGATATTTCTTTCAATTTCAACGCCGCCTAACATTGACGCCCGGTAATTTTTCTTTTTACTTAGATATTGAGAGTTACATCTGTTTAAAAATTTAGATTTCTGTCAATTCTTTGCCCGAGGAAAAAAGTGACCTCAATAATGGCCACAATCTGTCGTATGTGATAATTCAAGCTCCAAGGCCGGACTCCCTTCATAATCACTCATTCACAAGGACTTCAATTCGAGTTCATCTTCAAAAGAAAGGTAGGCACTGGCCCTCAAATTTACCAAAAAGAAAAACGAAAAAGAAAAAAAGAAAACTCATGCAAGTGTTTTTTTTTTTTTTTTTTGTCGAGAAGAACGAAACCCTTAATGGGCCGCTAAACTAAAGACAGGGCGTGCGCATGCCTCGATCGCGGCCTGGGGCCGCGCACACATGGGCGCCACAGCCGTGCTCACAATCCTCGACATGCATCCTCACCCCGGTGATTCCGAACTCTCGCCACTTGCGGCGTTCTCACGGGACCCAAACGCCAATCGACCCAAAGCACCGTTGACAAAACTCATGCAAGGTTAACCGAGGCCAAAGAATCATTAAAACGCCAGCTAATTAGCTAGCTCTAGCAGTGCAAGAGAAAGAGTCAAGTGACTTACTCGAGCCTGCCCGGGGCCCCTTTTTTTTTCCTCATATGTCTCCATGTTCAGGATTCATCAATGAATAAAATTGAAAGCAAATCTCCGCTCTCTTCTTAAGGGTCATTATTGCTTCTTCTATCCAGCACTTGTGCTTTCTGAAAACGCACTGACGTTAGCCCCACTATACTACTACGATGGTGATATCAAGCTATCTATCGGCCAGCAGCATCTTGGAAGTTCATTCATTCCCCCGGCCATGGGATTTCATGGCAACAAGAATATCTATCTGATTCTCTTCTCCTACCCCAGATAAGTCGATCTCCCAAGTATTTAAGTATCTTTCAAGTGACGATACTGCAATCTGCAAGTATGGTAAACAAGAGAAATTAATTAATAAAGAGGCCGCCATAACTGACAAAGAAGTAATCCACATATACAACTAATTAACTAGTGACAACTGACTGAATGGAAAAGGAGCACAGTTTGTCCACCAAGGCCAAAGTTGACAAGTGATAACTCACTCACAGATGAACATCTGGGGCGTTGATATCCCCAGTGCCAGATGCCAGAGGCTCCAGGCGAGACAAGCATCTCATGATTTGGCCAGGAGAAAAAGCAATAAGAAAAAGACAAACCCAATCCAGAGAAACATGCCAATCATCAATGATGCCTTTTCACATTAATGGAGGGATGCAACCCAAGAATCCTCCACATCTACAGGACCCCTTTTTCCCCGATCAAAAGCTACTTAAAAGAAAATAAATAAATATTATACAATGAACATGGACGCAAGTAAACTAGCGTGCTTTCAGGTGGATTTTATCCCTCACGCACGTGCAAGTTTCGATCTTAACCGGTTTTTCCCACCCGTCCCTTACACAGGCTACACTCATTTCAGAACAATTATTTCATATCACTGAGACCTCTTCGCAGCTCTTAACTTAAAAACGTTGTTTCTCATATCGATCACAAACTTACAGTGAACCCATCATTCACCATCCACATAGTGACATAAGAACAATTGCAATATGTTCTTCTCAGAGATTCAGACAGCCCTTGAGAAGAGAGTATATTAGTTTGCCTATTCTATTTGGTTCACAGGACGGATATTTTAACCAACAACAGTTCGATTCCGCCTTCTCCAATCCCAGAAAAAACACCCTTTTCCAAGTCATTTGAAGATTTTGCCCATGATACTACGTTCAGGTAGGTCTTGATCCCTTCACATTATATAAGGTCAACAAATTACAAGTAACCGAAATTATAAGAGCACTGCAAGGTCAGCTTGATACAAAGCCATGCAGTGATCCTCAATAAACATGTACAGCTAACAAAGCTCAAAGCATTAACAGAATGGTCAAATATGACTGGTAGCCTCTCACAGATATTCACAAAACTATCCTCTTGACTCCTGGAATTTCCAACCTAACTGAAAGGTCATTTTAAACTTTATAAAGAAAACAACCACCTCCCAATTCCAAGATAACCAAAAAAATCAGCACCTATTGTTTGTGCTAAAGCGCCTTGATCTCCGATTTCTGACAGGAATGAGCCAGTTTACACTGGTCTTGGTCCCGCACTTTCTAAGAGCAGTCTCAATAGTATGTAAATCTTCACAAATTTCATGCCTGGAGAGAGATACAAGGCCGGGCAAAATGTCCTTCTGGAAATCTCCAAGCCCTCTTCCTCTTCGAAGCTTAACTCCACAAGCATTGTTTTCTTCAGCTTTCTGAGCAGGTATTACTGGTGTGGGAGGATGTTCATCAATTTTGCTCTCAGGTAGCAACAAGGTCAATGACTCAAAAGAGTCGGAAGAACACTGACGCTCCTCACTTTCATCTGCGTCCAACTCAATATGTCCAAAGACAGATAGCTGATCTGCAAGGCATTCCGGCTTTTTTAAGGAAATAAAAACAAGCGCCTCAGCTGCTGCTGCTGTAAAAATAAAAGAATCATTTTCAGGGCGATCCAGGCATTTTGGTTTGCCAATATTGCAGGAACCGATCTGTACACCACAATGATCAAAAGCTTCAGCAACTGGGGACTGTTTGTTTGGGTAACTTTCAGAGACAAGTGACTCAGTTTGAGTCATCCCAGATTCTTCAGCAATGAAAGGAACTGTATGTTTCTGTATGCATTGATCCCCTGAACTAGAGTCACTGTTTGCGCTTACCACCAACTCACAATTGCTCACAAAAGGTAACTCTTCTGTACATGTGTCTCGGTGTTCCACTCCTCGAGCTATGGTACCGCTAGATAAAGTATCTTCTTCACTCCCCTCATGATTATGTTTCTTCTTGTCCTCGGAGCCTCTGCTCACAGTCGGTGGCAGATTGGTGCTTCCAACTGATGCATGTAAATGGATGCCTTCTATATCATCACCGGGTGTCAAGGGGGGTGCTTGGTTCCTACTATCACCATGCACATCTGGATCTTTGGAGTCTATGGCAAATGAACCAGAAACTGATGGTACTACCCCATTCACATTAATCTGGACTAGGCGCACAATATCCCCAGAGGATTCTGAAGTGGATTGTCTCGGGAGATCTGGTGGTGCCTCAAAAACAGAATCATGAGCTAAATTAACCACTCCAGGTTGTTTTTGGTATGTAAAATCTTCCGTTGTAGTCTCCAAATTATGTGTTGAAGCAAGTGCAGCAGACATCTGAGAATCTTGAAATCCACGAAATGAATTGCTGGTGTTGCTTTCCCTGGTATATTCTGAAGCCAGATGTGAAGAATTGGATTTGACTGCAACAGGTGTTCCTGCTGGGCGGTGGTTGCTTGATTCTCTCCAGAATGGAGTAAATTGCTGCGCTGTAGCATAAGAATTGCTGGATGCCCCATGCTGAACAACTGTGGAGTTCATGGATGATGAAGAAGCCATTGCAGACACAGGATTGTGCCAAGCGCCAGAAGATTCATCATCTAGAGTTTCATTGAGGTCAATAAGAATCAGCCTTGAAGAAATGGAATGATTTTTCTGAGTAGAAGGATCAATAGAGCACGCACCATTGAATCCCCTACGTTCTGGAGAACACAAGAAAATCAATAAAAAAATTTTCTTAAGCAAGTGAATCAAGCAGAAATTTGTTTGACACAATCCAGATGTCAGTTAAAGGCAGTGCAGACTGCAAGGTTGACCACAGAAGGCATCAAATGCAGATTCCAAAACATAATAATATTAGCAGGGCACTTGCTTCTTCCGCTAATAATAAGAGAATGTGTTAAACAATAGAAGAACGGCCTTTTATGTAATTATTGTTATAAAAACAAGAGGGTTCATTCAATGATAATGTACCATGAACAACAACTTTTTCCCCTTCTTCCGGAGCTATTAGGCGATCAATAGATGCACATTGGCTGCATAAGAAAACTATATTTTTGCAAAGCTGTATGTAGCAAAATAAGGGATTTGGAGGGCAGCAGGTTAGAATCCATCTTGAAGCAGAGGATCAGATGCTCGCGTGCTGCACATACTCGTGTCATTCTATAGGAAACTTTCCGGATGATATTAAACCAGAAGTCAGGCAAATGTACGATCACTGGTATCAAAACAAAGTTGAATCACATCCTTAAGAGAGGATCACCATATAGCCATAAGTAAAAGGAAATATTGGCGATAAAAATTGGTTCAAGAATATAAATCTAAAAACATCCACTCCTTGATTCGAAGGTAATCAAAATAGATATATCATCCGAAGGCCAACTATGAGGTGCTCAAAGATCCCACAAGACTAGAATGAGATAATAATGTACCCCAACAAAAGCAAACCATGAAAGCATTCTGTGACAAGCAAAGGAGAGAAGCAATAGGGAGAGAAAGGAGGAGGAAAATGAGCTCACCAGCATGGGGATTAGTGCTCTTCTCCGGTGGCTGCTGTTGCTGCCATCTCTTGTCACACTCGTTTCTATCCGATTCCGATGCTACGGCCCTGCCCGAATGACTAACATCTCCGCAGACGAGGGCAGAGCCTAGTTCAACAGCAAAGTGTCTGGAAGCTTTCTTCTCATCTTGCCAGGTCTTGAGTTGGGAGCGTCGCCCGATATACTCTTGGTCAGCAGGAAGATCCAGAATGACAGGTCTCGGGGAGTCAAGTGATAAACCAACCTCAGAAGCCACCTGCACATTGTCCATGCAATAAAAGTCAAAGCCAGAAATCTAATGTCGGGGGAAGGAAACGAGGATGATATCCCTTCCATACTTGTTTAGAATTTGGCACGGTCCGCCGGCGGAGTTCGCTCATGAGGTTCCTCTGAGTACAATAGAGCCGGTGGAGCTCACGGACCTTAGAATTTGACATGCATGACCAAAATCCTTATCTTTCATCAAGAAATGAATAGGAAAGGAAAGGAAAAAGGAGAGAAACAAAGAAACAGAGGAAGAGAGAAATGAAAAAGGGAGAACCTGGTGGCGAAACGCAATATCGTGCTGGAGCATTGCTTGCTTCAGGAACTCCCTGACGGAATCATTACATGGGAGGGCCGCAGTGTTGAGGTTCAGATCCGGACCACTCGGCATCGTCGTTCTCGTCATCATCATCATCATCCACCCTTGACCTCCTCCACTGCAGTGCCTATGACGCTATCAACGCCATGCTAGCAGCAGCAGCAGCAGCAGCAGCTTCTTTGCTGCTGCAGTTGCGGGAAAAAAAACCATTGAGAGGAGCTACGAGAAAGAGAGAGCGAAAAGAAGACAAAAGAAGTTGGGAATCTGAGGATTAGGGGGGGCTGCGGAAATACCCAACCTTCTGGCGAGAAAGATGCAGGAGAGGATCGAATTATTGGGCCACAGCAGAGCTTTTTGGTTTTCTTTTTATTTTTCTTCTTATTCTCTTTTTTACTGTTATTATTCTGCCTTTTTTTTTTTCTCTGAGAAAATATAATGGAATGACGACAGGGGCAGCGCCAAGCCTACGGCAACGATCAGCCTCTCTATTAACTTGAGTATCTTCAAACAATTACCACCGGAGAAGAGAGTGGAGAGAGAATAGCACGATATCTCCACCCATTTTGATTCCCATTATCATGAGCTGTAGTCGACCTGATGTGGTTCCTGTATATTAA
This sequence comes from Dioscorea dumetorum, assembly GCA_902712375.1. NCBI lineage: Eukaryota > Viridiplantae > Streptophyta > Magnoliopsida > Dioscoreales > Dioscoreaceae > Dioscorea > Dioscorea dumetorum. The sequence continues at coordinate 10,798 of CACTHL010000435.1, forward strand.
TCGTTTAATCACTAGTTTAATCTCTCTGTGGCTTAAATACAATTAAAATATTAAAATAATTAAAAAATCAACTGAGTTTCAGATCTGGCGTCCATCCCGATCCGAAACTTACACCCCGATATCCCCCCCCCCGGACGATTTGTGGACCTAAATCCCTAAACCCTCATCATTCTTTTTTTTCGGTTTACTATTCTCATGACCTCGCTAGAATTCGTTGAAGGCCACTCCCACTTTCTCCTTCGTTGCTGACGGGGAAGAGGGATGACGAGGGTGATGAGATTTAGGTCTAGGAATTCGGAAAGGGGAAGATGTTAGGATGTAAGTTTCGGCTCTGGGTGGGCCCCCGGATATGAAACCTAGTTGATTTTTTAAATTATTTTTTTAATATTTTAATCGTGTTTAAGCCACATCACAGAAAATAAATGGTTTCATTTGCTCCCAAACGAAGATGGGTATGATGTTCTTAATCGATAAGGTAAAGGAACTCAATTGGGTGATTCTTTAGTGGAAGAATCAAAAGGGAAAAGTGAGAAAAGCAGAGGGATTAAACTAGAGATTAATCCTTATATGTGTGTGTGTGTGTGTGTGTGAGATTACACATGCTAGTGTAGAGCCATCCCTAACTAAATCATAGTCCGATGCCTCAGCATTGTACGTACTCTTGCAAGTTGGCAAATATACAAGAATCACGTATAGAGAAATCCAATGACAAGAGCGGATGCCCGGTGCCAGTGACCATCGTGTGACTAAAAGAAAAAGATTGGTCAATGGAGATTCGGATGGAGATGGTTCTATAGAGCCACACCGAGTGCTCGGTCTTCCATTGTGTTATCTATTTATTTATACATTTATTTTTCTCTTTAACCAATCAAAATTATAAAATATTATTTTCTAAATAGTTCTTATATTTTTTATAAACTTACATTTTAAGTTTCTTTATTTATTTTTTTTACTATTTTAATTGAGCTATGTCAATATATGATAATTTAGAGTTTAGGTTTTAGTGTTTTCATGATCTGATATGGCTCAATTAAACCGAGGGACTAAAAAATTATAAGTTAAAGTATACAAATTAAAAAAAAAATAAGTTTGACAAAAAAAAAAAAGGCTATTCAAAGAATTATACCAAATTATACACGCATCATAGGACCACAAAAAAAGCCTAGGATTTCTTTGTTTAAGCTATCATCCAGAACATCGGGATTGTGTGAAATAATCATATTTTCAACTCTATTGTGGTTTTATATCCACTACCTTGCTTAAAACTAATTATATATTTATTTTTGTGGGTGTTCGAGCTTTCTAAAACCGGATTTGGTTAATACAGTGAAGCACGCCTTAGAATTCTTAGAATTTTGTCATAGCAAGGAGAATGATCCTAGAGAACAAGTATCTCATGGCCCAACTGATCATTTGTCAGTGTTACCAATGCCACACTGAGCAGACAAAGCTTCATCTCCTTTTTCAGAGGCCTTTATGCTACTGTTACCCAATGTTTGTTTGGGGGTAATGAACATGATCAAGTATTGGTAACCCCAATAGTAGAGTAATGTCAATCACCCCAAAATTGGGGGTAATCCCATTCATGTGTTGTGAAATGACTCATATGCCATTCTTTAAAAACTTAAAAACCTTTGATATTTTTCACTATTAATTCATTATCTTATGCAATCATTTTTAATTGTTAATTGTTTAATTTAACTTAATAGTTATAATAATTTAAATTAATCATTATTATTATTAAAAATTATTTATAATTCAATTATATAAATTATAACGAAGTAATAGTTATCCTTATTTTTTATTATACTTATACAATAATTATGTATGGTTACTTATTAATTCATTATGTATACAAGGATTATTAAAGTTAATTGTTTGCTTTAACTTAATATTTATAATAATTTAAATTAATAATAATTGTTATTTAAAATTATTTATAATTGAATTATTTAAATGATAACGAATTAATAATTATTCTTATTTATAATTATACTTATATGATATTTATTTGTAGTTTTTTATTAATTCATTATCTTATACAATACTTACAACCATTAATCAATTAAAGGGCATATGAGAAATTTACACAATTTCTCTCTGATACTTTTTCCCAATCCCAATACACATTCCTTTAAACCAAACACTGTTTTCTCATTCCTTCCTTCTCATTCCCCCTATTCCCACTCCCTCATTTCCATTCCGTGATCCAAACGCCCTCTTAATGTATTGCTTGGTGTTGGGTTTTCTATTCTCTCTTTGTGATGCCCACTTTCATTGACGTATTTATAGTTTTTCCTAATATGTGCCCTTGTAATTTTTCAGTATTTTATCTTTTTTATTTGATTTATGTGTTTATGTACCCATTCAATATATATATATATATATATATATAATTTATCAAGAAAACAACCTCAACTAGTTTTACCAATAATTTTTTGGCTTATTGGTATAGGGTCTCTTGTATAAAGTGTTTATTTTCTGTAAGAACTGAGATCAAACTCTAAAGTCCATGAAAAATAATGTACATGTGATGAGATATTAACTCTACGTTTATGCATGTGTTTTTTTGAAATGAGGAATTCTAGTTTTCTATTTATGTGTTTATCAACCCTTTCAAAATCTTAGGATAGAGAAGATCTCCTCTAGAGCAAAGTTTGTAGAATTAGGACTATCGCTCTAGCCCATGGATGCGTAGGGGCCATCACCAGGGTCATCGCTCTTTACTGTTTGCTCTTAGGCAAGTTTTTGTTTTTTCACTTTATGAGCGTCCGGATGCACCTTTCTTGCAAAGCGCGGAGGTTGAGCTTGCTCAATATACAGCATCCATACTCAATTATTTGCATCAAAATGAATATGAATATGATTTTAAATACATCTTGTAAATTTATGAGATGACTTCCCGTAAATGAGTAGCATTGTGCTGCACTGGAGTGCAACATGGATCTAGAAGTGACATGTTAGCTAAACAAACATTTGGATTCAACCAGAAGGGCACAACTCTCTTTGACAAGCAAGACATCTTGAGTTAATTGTTAGCTTAACAAATATAGTGCACGCGAACACGAACAATGACACCTGCCATGAGGGTGTGCTTAGAAGTAGTCCTCATCCAGGGTTTAGTAATGCCTGGCCGAGGGCAACCATATACATGGTCTGTTGTCAACGGCCTTTGGGTCATTGGCATTTGGGTCCCCCGTGAGGACTCTTCGCAAGTGGCGAGAGTTCGAATCCTCGGGGTGAGGGTGCATGTCTGAGAATTGTGAGTACGAACTGTGGGTGGTACCAGTGCCCATGTGTGCGCGGCTCCACAGGCTGCAGTCGAGGCATGCGCACGCCACTGTCTTAGTTTAGCGGGCCCATTAGGGGTTTCATTCTTCTTGACAAAAAAAACCATATACATGGCTGTTGGGTTCCATCTCCTCGACAAACGGGAGCAGTTGAAGCTCCTTCAGGAGCATCAGAAGCTGCCAAATTAATGTTCTGGGGGAACTTGAGGAAATGGAGGGATGCAACATATATGGGGATGAAATAGTGCGTGGTGGGGCTGAGCCAACCGAAAGCGCTACTGGGTCTCCTTCTCAGTTAAGTGCATGTTTAATTTATAGCCCATTTACTACCAGTGCATGCTCTCTTTTTTGAGCCTTCCCCGGTGACCATTAATTTGCATTTTGCAGTGCTTATCTTGCTCGATGTTGCATCATGCATCAACGAGCTAGCCCCGGATCACAAAGGTTATATTTTATTATTATGATTATTATTATTATTATTATTATTATTATTATTGATCCTTGAACAATGTTTGGTTTATAATGGTACGTACGTAATTCTCACCAGTCACTACTGCAAATAAGTGCAGGTTTAGTTATCATAGTACATCATCAATTAGCTCTTGATGATCAATGTCCATGGGCGGCCACAACACACCTTCATTTCCTTTTGCAAGAATCAAATCACATCTATCAGCCGCCCATTCAGACACCATATCGGTAGTCTACGGCGGCACACCAGCAATCCTAGAAGCTCGCAAAAAGATTCTATGGACTGTTTCAAATTCTGGAAAGCATAGGGCCGATGGCATATCGTTTACAACTCCTGGCCAATGCTCGTTTGCACAACGTCTTTCATGTTTCAAAATTAAAACATTGTGTCGAAGCCCCAGAGGTACAACAGAATGCGCTTCCTGAGCATTTCATTGATCAACAGCCAGTCCTTCGTCCAGGTACTATTTTAGACTCTCGGCTGATATTAGTTTGTGGCGCGCCTGTACGCCAGGTGCTGGTGCAATGGGAGCATCATTCTCCTGATGATGCTACTTGGGAGCATTTGGCGGATCTGAAGAAAATTTTTCCAAATTTTCACCTTGAGGACACGGTGAACTTCGAAGGGGGAACTAATATGGCAAATGGTGGGAAGGAAGAGCGCCTCAGCAAACGTTCAGGCAGAAAGATTACCAGAAATTCCAAATTGGTTGACTTTGTTCTGTGAAGTAATTGGTTAGAAAAGATATATTAGCAGTATTTAGTATTATGATATGGTTTTTAATGATTCAGTTGTTATGATGTGGTTTGTTGTAATGGCGATTATAGCCAGGTCATTGTGTAGGTTACAATGCAATTATAAAGATAATGAAATGGGAATGGAAAGGCAGAGAATCATTATGTTTTCCTTCTCTTCCTCGACTTGCTTCTCCTTCTCCTCTGTTTTCCCTTTCTCTTCCTCGATTTCAGAGAGCACGCCACATACCACCCGACCACAGCGCCGGCCAATTGCAGCAGTTCTCTCTCTCTCTCTCTCTCTCTCATAAATCTATATATATTTCTTAGTCCCAATATTCCACTGAGGATATCATAACAAAATTTGACAGCTCCTCATTTTGTACGTTACAAACTGGAGTCTTGATGCCGAGCGACATGCATTACATGTGAAAACGCACATTCAAAGAACAACACTTATGTGCATTTATTTTGGTTATAGAACCTAGGAACAGCCCCTAAGGAAAACAGTGACCAGTTGTTCCTATGTTCTTTGTTTTTTTTCGTTGAAGTGGATTTTGTTAAAGTGGATAAATAAACAAGTGTCCAAAGCCCACTTTTTTTATTTGAATAACCATATAAAAGGCAGGCTTTGAAAGGCAGTAACATATTCATATGTTTGCAGACTTTAATACAAATTTCAAATCAGATAGCCTAACTTGTAAATTTTGCAGATACTTTTTATTAGTTATTAAGCTTGCCAAGCACTCCATCTAACAGAGGGAGATGGTGTTTGATCTTCAGAAAATCAACAACCATGAAACCATGAGAAAGAAGACATGAGAATTAAATTGAAGAAGAGAAAATCTTGATCTCATTTCTTTCAAAAATTGAATTAGAAGTTTCTGAATACAACTGCTTATATAAGCATAGGGATAACAGAATTGATGATGTGGCGTAACTAATTGCTGACGTGGCTTATTACAGAATAAAGAAGCATGACTAGGATGCTGAGTCATCAATAACCAACTAACTTAACCAATTTTTGAAAACAGAGTGTGACTGGGTTTCATCTTCAGCTTTTCTTCATTTTCAGCATCATTCCAAGCTTCTCTTCATCTTTATTTTCAGATCTTCTTCATCTTCAATCAAGAACCTCTTCAGCTGCAAAATGGAAGCTCTAATCTGAAATTCATATCTTCAATATCTAACAGATGGACCAAAAGAGCGAGTGTCAAAGTGGCCTTCTCATTTCCGATGGGCCAGGAAAGTTGGGCAGCATTTGGAAAATGACTTGGAAACGCAGCCCATTGGAGCTCAATCATGGCCTCATATTGCTATCTAATTTCAGGTAAAAGTCGGCGCCACCCACGGGTGAAGTGCGGGAGTTCTTACACAAAATGATTAATTATTTTTATCGTGCTGCGTTAATCTTTTTTCATGGCCAAAGATGGTACTCTAATTGTTTCATATTAATTGCGCGCATACTAACAATGTCATTATAGTTCCTAAAATCTAAAAAAAATATAATAAGACACTTTTAATAGTTATCTACTCATATTAATGCATACATTTTAAGAAAAAAATAATATTATAGAATTATAAGAAAATAAATTATTTAAAAATAAAAAATGATAATTAATATTAAACATAAGAAAACTGCATTTGTAGTTGGAACGAATTTGTTGCGCTACCATCATCCTATTCCCTAAGAAAAACGGAACAAGAGAGATAGGAGACTTTCCTCCAACTAGCTTCATTAACTCTTTTGTCAAAATCATCATGAAAACCTTAGCTACTAGCTTAGGGAATGTCATCAATAAGCTAGTGGATGTACACAACCAAAATTTTTATAAAAAGATGGAGCATCACTAACAACATTGTGACGGCTCAGGAGCTCATTTTTAGCATCCAAAGGAGGAATTTGGACGTCCACATCTTCAAAGTTGATTTCAAAAAAACCTTCAATATGGTGGATGGGGAGTTCTTGAGAGATATCTTCGTCTCCCGTGGCTTTGGGAACAAGTGGATTGCTTGAATTTCAGCGATCCTTGAAACTTCTAAGGCCAACATTTTAATTAACGGATCTCCTTCTAGCTATGTTTGATATAAGCGAGAGCTCTAACATTGAGATCCCCTATCCCCTTTACTTTTTGTTCTAATGGCTGATGTTCTTAGCTCAATGTGTCACCGGGCTTTAGGCCCTGCTTGGGAGAGGTGTTGAAGTGGTTTTGTAAAGTAGAGTAAAGTAGGGTAAAGTAAAGTAAAGTAAGGTAGAAGGAGGTTTTAAGTTATATCTTGTTTGGATTGGAGGTAAGGTAAATGGAGGTTATCAAACTTTGTTGTGTTTGGATTGAAGGTAATAGAAGGTAAGGTTATATATGAATATTACTAAAATGCCCTTAAAGCTATAATTTGTATTTCATGCTAATTGTATGCATATAATACTATTATTGTAAATTAAATGTTTTTAATTTATTAATTTACAATATTTGATATTTTATTCAAAAATAGAATAAAATCTTTGTGTGAATTAAAATTTTACACGTATAATACTATTATTGTAAATTAAATATTTTTAATTCATTAATTTACAACATTTGATATTTTATTCCAAAATAGAATAAAATCTTTGTATGAATTAAAATTATACACATATAATACTAGGACATATATGTAATAAACCAATTTTAAGAGGGGTATTTTGGTCCGGAAATTTGTTCAACCCTCCAAAACCCCCCATTTTGGAGGGTTGAAAAGTGGAGGTAAATGGAGGGTTTTCAACCCTCCATTTACCCCCAAATACCTTACCCTCAAATACCCTACCCTCCAAAACCCTCTCCCAAGCAAGGGTAGAACTTTAACACTACCTGGGTTCCTTTGGGCAATCCAGATAAAATGTGTCACCCGCAATATGCGGATGACCTTTTACTTGTGACAACTAGGGACTTGAAGACTTGAGAATTGTGAAACTTATTATATTCATTTTTTAAAGTCTCTCAGGACTTGCAGTCTATTTCCAAAAAAAAAACTGTCTCTACACAGCTAAACATGGACTTCTTCTCGACGTAGCAGGGTCCCTTACCCTTAATTGTTTAGTAGGAAAACTTCCAACAATGTACCTTGGTGTCTTTGTATTTGGCAAAAGCCCTTTGCGACAAGACTGACTATGACTTACTCATTTACTTTGGGATCGATTAGCCTTTTGGAAACTTTATTACTTGTACTTTGGTGGCCTCTTGTACCTGTAAATTGTGTTGTCCTCTATCCCCACTTATTGGATAGTGATGTTTGAATTACCTAGATTATCTCTGGATAATATGCAAAATTGATCACAAGGTTTTTCACTAGATTAATGCAACTCCGGATACCAAAAAAGTTGATCTTGAGAAGTCAATTCCAACATTCAGGCGAAGTTTTAACTTCGTTGGACCCTTGTTGCCAGGTGCTAGAGGACATCCAACCCTGCCAAGTGATGTGGATGATTCACGAAGCTAATGATATCTCTCTCCTATTGCAGCTAATCTAAAACTTTTGCTTGTGTTTTTTGCTTTTACTTTTTTAGTTTTTGGTTTTTGTAGCATTTGTTGTTGTCTTGCTCCGCCACCCGTGAATATAGTGCTGTTGATTTTTCTTCTTTTGTTTTCAGTTTGTTTTTGTAGTTTTGCTTTTGTAACTGTATCTATGTTGTTCTTCAGTTTTTAATATATCATGATTTATTCATTTTATTATATTTGTACTTGAATCAGACAAAATATATTAACATTGATTTTTTTTAACCGGAAAAATATCGGTTTATTAAGAAAAAAAAAAGAAAGTTAAAAAGGCTTTTCATCGCCATGGGTGCAGATGCATCGGACCGAGACCACCACGGGACCACAGGCCGCGACAGTGTTCTAGTATTCCACCAGATGCTTTCGTCCCTGGTTCCCCGGCCCCTTCCTCCCTCTGTACGCTCATCCCATCCACGAACCCTGCGCTTAGTGGCCATCATTGGCGCCGGCGCCGCAGGCCTGGCCGCCGCCCGTGAGCTTCGACGCGAGGGACATGGTGTCGTCGTCTTCGAGCGTAGTGCTGAGGTCGGGGGCACCTGGATCTACAACCCCACAGTTGAGTTCGATCCTCTTGGCCTCGATCCTGAGCGTCATGTAATCCACTCGAGCCTCTATGCCTCACTGCGCACCAACCTCCCAAGAGAGGTTATGGGTTTCCTAGATTATCCCTTCGTTGTCCAGAAGAATAGCGAGGATTCTAGGAGATTCCCCGGTCACCGTGAGGTGTTACGTTACCTGAAGGATTTCGCGAGGGATTTCGATTTGTATGGAATGATTCGGTTCGAGACGGAGGTGGTGCGGTTAGCGATCGAGGGCGATGGGAGGTGGGCTGTTAGATCGAGAAAAGTCGATGAGGATGGAGGAGATCATTACGAGGAGGTCTATGACGGGGTCGTTGTTTGTAACGGTCACTACACTGAGCCTCGGATTGCTCACATCCCTGGTACTAGGCTCTTCTTCATCATCCTTTTTCTTTTCTGCATATAATCAATAGCCATAGACTACAACATCACTGTGAGAATTATTTTGATTCTGCTTGCTGTTTAATCAGTTCCTTCTGCTGCTTATTGTTATGATTTTCTCTCAGGCATTGATGCATGGCCCGGCCAGCAAATACACAGCCATGATTATCGTGTCCCTGGCCCCTTCCATGATCGAGTATACTCCAATTGGCTTCTTTCTCTTCTCTACTGAGTTTTGAATTATATGTGTTAATGTCTACCGATGATATCACAACTTCATCTGATCATCATGTGTTGCATGTCTTGCTTTCTCATGTTACAGTTACACCTCGAATTTCTCTGCAGGTGGTTGTTCTGATTGGGAGTTCAGCCAGTGCCCATGACATCTCAAGGGACATAGCTGGAGTTGCAAAAGAAGTTCATATCGCTGCTAGGTCAGCTCCTGCCGGAACGCCCATGAAGCAACCTGGCTATGACAATATGTGGCTTCATTCTATGGTAAAAGCCCTCTCCCCTGGTGAGTGAGAACCAGTCCGAGTCTCCACTGAATGGAGATTCCATTTCAGGATCTGACTGGAGAGGAATGTTCTTGTTGTTGCTCTTGTGCAGATTGAAAGCGCACATGGAGATGGTACTCTTGTTTTCCAAGATGGAAGCTCAGCCTATGTTGATGTCATTATGCATTGTACTGGGTATGCCTATTTAATTAGGCCTTATTTATTATTATCTAGGACTGATTGGACTCTGCTCTGCATGAGTTGTTTCCTGTCGTAGCAGAAGAAGGAATCTGATCAGTCGAAATATTTGTCTAGTCTAGCTTTTCTGGTTGTTTTTCACTTTTTTCTCCAAGAGCGGTAAGGGGAAACTTTGAAGCTGTGCTGGATTTCCAATGGTTCATCTAGTTCACATATATAGAATCAACATGTGTAGAAAGGGACTTTCATTGTTTATTGTTGTTCTTTTCACTCTTAACTATTCATATGAAGAATTGAATTAAAGGGCTCGCTTTGACCGTTAGGAGTAGATAACCCGTTCTGTTCCTTCTATTGCATTTTATCTCATCGTATTATCAACTCCATTATCAATTTCAAATATATGGAATATATAAATATCTCCGTCAGCACACTACACTGACTTACATATATTGAAGACAAGAAAGAATTTTTTTGTTCAAATTAAAACTGTGTGGAATCAAAATATAAATAGTCAGACTCCCGGTAAAGGGTTGAACATTTGGACCTAATGGTGCAGTAAAGTCATTTACATCCCAGAGTTGTCTTGAACCATTATTGAATCCCTTTGATGTTTTGAAATTTTTGACTATGGTGAAGCACAATGATTTTTATTCGTTGTGTAGCTGAGGTCAAGCCAACCTCGCTTGCCTCTAAGGAGGGCTCGTTCATTAAACCAAACACCATCCAGCAGAGGATGATGCATTGACTTTTGTTTTTGTTCACTGCATTTTAGGTTCCCTTTTTTTCTCATTGTTTTTTTTTTTTCATAGCATCAAATAGTTAATAGAAGCAACATCTGGTTGATGTTTCCTCATGCTTCCTTGCTGGAACGTATGTTTAAATGGAACTGGAATATACTTTCTGAGTTTAGTTTTATTGCCATCATGGCATAATAGGTTCGGGACAAAATGTGAACTCTTCGAGGGCAATTCAGCAGAATATCTTACACAATCAGTAGTTCATAGGAAATCTACAGTTGAAAGTCATTCATGTTTTTGTTTCTTTTTTTCAGGTACAAGTATCATTTTCCATTTCTTGAAACTAAGGGCATTGTGACCGTCAATGACAACTGTGTGGGCCCACTTTACAAGCATATTTTCCCACCTAAGCTAGCTCCTAGCCTTTCTTTCATTGGACTTCCTTGGAAGGTCTATATCTGTCATGCTCTCTGTTACATTCATTTGATTTCAGCAATTAATATATTAATGAAACTTCCGCTAGGTTGTCCCGTTCCCACTGTGTGAACTTCAAAGCAAGTGGGTGGCCAGAGCTCTATCTGGAAGGGTGACACTTCCAACACAAATAGAGATGATGGAAGATATCAAATCTTTTTACTCAGAGATGGAAATTAAAGGATGGCCTAAGAGATATATCCACAATATTGGGAATTATCAGGTATTTCTCTATCCAGGCACCCTTCCATTTTGTGGCAATTTATGAGAGCTCCATAATTGGGGCAGAGTGCTACCACTTTCATCAAACAAATGGCATCCTTAATTTTTGCAATTAGGCATATTTCATAATGATATATGCCCATCTCTGAGTTAATATGAGCACTGTTGAGAACTTTCTAGATGCAAACTCCGCCGGTCATGAAATTAGGATAGTCTGTTATTGCATGAAGTAACTGGAGCGGCCATTTTTGTTGATGAACCCTGAGATTTTTTACGAGGTTTGTCTAGTCTCAGGGAACCCATAATAAGTTGGTTTTCTGTGGTTGATATGCATGCTCAAGCTGATCTTGGTTAGGACATCTTTGGTTGTAGTTTGTTTCCAAAGGATTCATCTTACTGGGAATTCCTTTGAAGAATGATTAGCTCCAGAGGCCAGCCTGTGATAGTTCAGGGGATCAAACTACTCATACCAGAAAGTTGCTATTTTCAACTTGCAAGAAGATTCAGAGGCCAGCCTTGTGAATTGTTGGCCTGGTAGTTAATACTGTTGGGAAGGCATGATTAACTAGGTCCATTAGTCCCACATCGCCTGTGGGAGTGAGTTCCCTCTAGCTTATATACCCATACTAAACTTTCCCCTCAACAGCTGTTATGGAGAAGTTAGGGTGGTGGGTCCCTATCTAATAAATACTTACTGTGGGATGCTTCTATGTGATTGGTTCTTTTATTTTATTTTATTTTGTATATATATATTGAATTGGCAATGAGGAAAAATTTCTTTCTTCCCCATTTTGCCATTGATATAGCTTGTAATGTAGCTGGGTGGTTTCAAGGCACTCGGTAATGTTGGTACTGGTACAAGCTTCTTGGACAGAGAGTTAGATATACTTGATAACTGCTTGCAAAGGAGATGGAAAGATGTGCTCATGCAGACTTCCTGTTTTAAACATTTTAGCAAACTTATTTGAGCCAAAGACCTGGTCTTGCAGTTTGAATATGATGATTGGTTGGCTACTGAATGTGGATATCCAGCAGTGGAAGAGTGGAGGAAATTGATGTACTCAGAATGTGGAAAGAACAAAATTGCCCATCCAGAAAGCTATCGTGACGTGTGGAATGATGATCATTTGGTTGCCCAAGCATTGGAAGATTTTAAGAAATTTTTGTAGCAACTATCTTCTGAGTGTTCTGTTCATTGTGTCTTGGGTGTCTTAATAATAGTGGCTGTGCTGTTATGTATAGATGTTTGCTCTAAATTATACATTTTTTTTATTGTTTGCTGATAATAGTGCTGCTTTCAGGCAAGGCAAAACAAGTTGCACTTGGCGTTCGGTGCTAATTTTCATCTTGATGTAAATGTTGTGATTGAATTTGCGAGATATAAGTCATAAGTGAAGACATGTATTAAGTTTTGACTTTTTATTGTATTTTTACTTGAAGTGAATAGTGTGATTGTATATTTGTTTTTCTTACGTGTTTCGTGCGGGTTACTGCACATGCATTCATACGCAGAAGGATTGTGCAGGTCCCATAGGTTGGGAACTTTGCCTTACATTATTTGATTTTTTTTGGTGCATAGGAGACCAATCCGCGAGTGAAAGGAACGAAGATGGATTGGGAAATCTATGTTGATGAATTTCAGGGTTTAGTTGACACAATCTTTAGAAGATAAGCAATCTTTGGTGCATAGGGGCGTTTGGATTGGCTTTTTTAAAACCTAGAAGTGTGTTTTTATAAATTAAGCACTTATAGATTTTAAAAAAGATGTTTGTGTAGGCTTTGGGTAGAAGCAGAAACTGTGAAAAAAAGCTGAAAGTCATTTTTTTTCAGAAGCCGCCCATAGGTGTTTCTTAGAAACACTTCTTAGAAGTTGTTTTTCGGTTATCAAATTACTAAAGTTACCCTCACAAACAATCAATTTCCCTAAGTTTTTTTCTACAATCCTCATCTCCAGAAATGAAGAAAACATCAAACAATGCTGGTTGTAATTTAATGTTGTAAGCAGGACAATGTTGTAGTATTATAACTTAATGTTGTATTTTTTTTTTCACAATTGACTTCATAAAATTTATCTTGATTTTTAACACCCATATTCAAGTTAATGACAACGATAATAATAATTATTACGTAATTAATATAATAATTATAATAATTATAATAATTATATAATTAATATTAACATTATTATTGTAATTATAATTATAATTATAATTATAATACATTAAGTCATTATTATTATATAATTAATGTGGTGTTTCAGTTTTCGTGCGTGTGTTGTGGGTGTTTAATTTGCTTTAGATTTGTTGTGTTTTAAGTTTTGGCTTGTTTTTGGTCATTTTGGATTGAAAATTAGTCAAAACATGGGTTTTGAGAAAGTACATGGGCTGAGCTAAAAGTACACTCGTCATGTACTCCCGAGTAACTTCCAAATGCTTGTTTTTCCCTCATCCTAGGAGATACACGGCCGGGGTTTGATTTACACGACCGTGTAACTCCCCAATTGCATATTTCTCTAAGTCCCGGGAGATACACGGCCAGGGTTTGATTTACACGGTCGTGTAACTCCCCAAATGCATATTTTTCCTCGTCCTGAAAGTTACACGGCCAGGGCATAATTTACACGCCCGTGTAACTCCCCGAATATGCATTTTCCCTCTCATTCTATGAGATACATGGCCAGGACGTGATTTACACGGCTGTGTACTTGGCCGGGTACCTCCACCGCTATATAAATCCTGAACTTAAGCCCTAATTCCTCCATTTTCTCTTCTCCTCCCTCTTCGGCCCTTGATTCCCATTGCCCTCATTGAGAAGAAAGAACCACACCTAGACTATTTCCTCCTCCCTTGGTTGAAGATTATTGAAGGTGAGCTTCTCTTCTTCTCCATATTCCTTTGTTTCATGTTGTTTTGAGGGACATGTGGCCCTAGGTTTAAAGATTGAATCATGGTCAATTTTTGATGAAATTGTTGTGCTATTTGATTTCTTTTTTCCATTCTATCTTGTTTATTGAATTGATCATAGAAATCAACATTTTTTTTCTACCTTGTTGAAATTGTCTCCTCTAATCATGAAATTCGGGGTTAATGTAGCACTCAAGATTTCATGGTTAACTCGGTATTCTTAGTTGTTTCGGGAAGTTGATCCCCGTAGAAACCCTTGGAACCTCTAGGGACAAATTCAGGCATGTTCAAGCCTAGTTAGGGTTTTAGGGTTTATAACATGAAGAGATTCATGCTTGTCATTTATTTGTGTTTTCTTTTGATTTGAGCCCTTGTGACTGGTATTGGTGAAGGTGGTGAGAGCTCGGCTAAAGGCAAGGAGCCGGCGGAGGAGTAACGTCGTATAAGAGTCAATCTCCTAAGTTTGTGAGTGGGACTTTGATTTCACAATGCTTGTGAATTTTCTCTAAATATATGTATTACTTGTTTTTATGAAAAGCTCAAAATTTATGATCATTGAATTGATGATTTAGTTGTTTGACAGGTTTTCTTCATGCTTCATATTTTGAGAGCAAAACTTTGAAGAAAACGATTTATGTTATATTATTATACATGCTATTATGTTGGTTTAAACCGAAGAATTTCATACATGTGTTATACTGTTGATCCGGCGTATGCAAATGTGAATATTGGTCCTGGACAGGGACCCTGTGGAATGATTTACTTGAATCGCATTACTTTCACTTCCGATAATGTCTTGATGGTGATGGGGTTGTAACCTACCTGCTGCAGTAGGGGGTCCTCGCGGTCCAGCCTTTAGAGGTGGCGTGGTGGATCCGGCTGATCTGTCCATATCAGGTGGCGCGTAGAGCCCTGACTGGACGAACATCGTATCTGGAGTCACCATACGGATTCGGTGGGTCAACGTCAAGGACATGAGCACCTTAACGGCTCTGAACTTAGCCGGGGCCACGGCTAGAGTTTAGAGAGGTTTTTAGACCAACGTTCGGCTGTTTGAAATGGAACAATTCGTATTTTATGAAAATATACTTCTTATGAAAAATTTAACCAGTTTCTAAAGAGTTTTGTCAATTATCGGCCCCGACATTTTCAAAATTGTGTTTATATCTATATTGGGTGTTCAAACCCATATGTATTACTACGTGTTTGGATTCGGTTTTCTCTTTATATTTATCCTTGTTATATGAAACGTTTGTACTTACCACTCACTGAGTGACTCTAGTTACTCACCATCTTTCCCTTTTCAGGCTCTACTCAGTAGTGGTGGTGCGGCAGACTAGGGTGTTGGGCGTACGTCGGCTAGTCATTTTTTAAAATTTTATTTCATGTAGGTTGTTTACTGAACATCATACATTGTGTAAGGACATGGATCCACTAGTGTGATTGTTCTCCTTAGAACTAGTTTGTATGTTCATTGACTTTATTTTTCTTTTGAGACCTTTGTTGGATTTGTGGCATGTACATCCTTTGAATTCTGTACTCAGATTATTGCCCTGCAGTTCATTCTAGATGTTCCTGTATTTTATTCTGTAATTGTTTAGGATGTGGTAAGCCTTGCGGCGACTCTAGTGTTGAATGACGGGGGTGTCCCTCCTCGAGTGGTCGTGGCGGTTGTCGCGTGCCGGTCCTGTGGGACGGGGCGTGACAATTAATATCAATATATAATAGTAATTGAATGAAAAGTCAATGAATGCCCATTTTAGTAATTTGTCATCTCCAAAAGTGCTTTTACAAAGGTTTAAATCTATGTTTGGTCCCTGTAGTTAGGTTCGGTTGCCCTTTTAGTCCCTCTATTTCAATTTGACCGCTGGAAGTCCCTTTAGTTTTCAGAATGGGAAATGTTGGTCCCTCAGTCGGATGCCGTTAGGTTTTCCGTTAGATGGCCCTATGACGTGGCATTTTTTATTATTTCACCAACTTAACAACCAACTTAACTGAGGTGATCCTGTGTTTTATAGGTGCCTACATGATTATGTTAACGGATTCAGATCCGCTAACAACCCAAACCCGAGAAAATAAACCATTTGCTTATCAGTTAAGTTGGTTGTTAAGTTGGTGAAATAATAAAAAATGCCATGTCATAGGGACATCTGATGGAAAACCTAACGGCATCCGATTGAGGGACCAACATTTCCCATTCTGAAAACTAAAGGGACTCCCAACGGTCAAATTGAAATAGAGGGACTAAAAGAGCACCCGAACCTAACTACAGGGACCAAACATAGATTTAAACCTTTTACAAATCCACATTTAAATAACTTTACATATATAAAAGCACTTTTGTATTAATCTATCTAAACATAAAATACAGAAAACCCCTTAACTTGATCTGAAAAGCACTTTTTTTAAAAGTGCTTTTACAAAACTTAAAAAAAGCACTTCCGTTAAAAAACCAATCCAAACAAAACCTAATTATTATTATATAATTAATATTAATATAATAATAATAATAATTCAAATTTTAATTATATTTGGTAAATTAATAACTTAATGACAATGATAATAATAATTATTACGTGATTACTATTGTAATTATAAAAATAATTATTATTATCATATAATTAATATTAATATTATAATTATATTTATAATTGTAATTATATTTGTAAACATTCATAACTTAATGACAACGATAATAGTAATTATTACGTAATTACTATTATAGTTATAATAATTGTTATTATCATATAATTAATATTAATATTATAATTACAATTATAATTGTAATTATATTTGTAAATATTAATAACTTAATGGCAAGATAATAATAATTATTACGTAATTACTATAACAATAATAATAATCTAATTAATATTAATATTTTAATTATAATTATAGTTTTAATTATATTTTGGCAAATTAATAACTAAATGACGACAATAATAATAATTATTTCGTGATTATTATTGTTAATATAATAATAATTATTATTAGTATCATATAATTAATATTAATATTAATATTATAATTATAGTTATAATTGTAATAATAATAATAATAACTATTATTATCATAACATTAGACATTATCATTCTTAATATGAATATATAATAGTAATTGAATGTAAAGTCAATGAATGCCCATTTTAGTAATTTGTCACCTTTAAAAGTGATTTTACAAATCCACAACCAAACAAATTCGCACATATAAAAACACTTCTACATTAATCTATCCAAATATAAAATACTAAAAAACACTTAATTATTCTGAAAAGCAATTTTTTTTAAAGTGTTTCTTCAAAACTAAAAAAAAATATTTTTTTTAAAAACTAATCCAAAGAAGTCCTAAATCACAATACAATATAAAAAGACCATGGTTCTCACGTGGTAATGCTTTTTTGAGAAAGCTGCGCCTGTCCAAAGTTGCTTTCAAAACATTTATCAAAAGTTTCTCAATATCCTACCCCAGCAAGTGCAAACCCCCGCTTTCGTATGCTAAATAAGCTAGTCCTAAAACTCTAATATCATTATGGGGGTGTTTGGATTGGTTTATTTTTAGTCAAGAAATGATTTTTTATAAGTTAAGCATTTTTGGGTTTTAAAAAACATGTTTATTTGGGCTTTTAGGCAGAAGCATGAGCTGCGAAAAAAAGCTAAAATTCAACTATTTTCAAAAGCGGCCTCATAGGTGCTTCTTAGAAAAGCACTTTTGAGAAGCTGTTTTGAGATTGCCAAATTACTCAAATAACCTTCACAAATAATACACTTCCTTCATTACATTTCCCTCATTATTATATAATTAATATTATAATTATTTGTAAACATTGAGAACTTAATGATAACTTAATAATAATTATTACGTAATTACTATAATAATAATACTAAATATTATAATATATTTAATATTAATATTATAGTTATAATTATAATTGTAATTACATTTGTAAACATTAATAACTTAATGACAATGATAATAATAATTATTACGTAATTACTATTAAAATTATAACAATAATAATTATTACGTGATTACTATTATAATTATTATAATAACTATTATTATATAATTACTATTAATATTAATATTATAATTATAATTGTAGTTATATTTGTAAACATTAATAACTTAATGACAACGATAATAATAATAATTATTACGTGATTTCTATTATAATTATAATTATAATTATTATTATATAATTAATATTAATATTATAATTATAATTATAACCATTAATAACTTAATGACAACGATAATAATAATTATTACGTGATTACTATTAGAATTATAATTATAATTATAATTATATTTCTAAATATTAAGAACTTAATGACAACGATAATAACAATTATTACATAATTACTATTATAATAATAATAATTATTATAATAATAATAATAATTATTATTATTATTATTATTATTATTATTATTATTATTATTATTATATAATTAATAATATTATTATAATTATAGTTATAATTGTAATTATAATTATAATAATTATTATCATAACACTAGTCATTATCATTATTAATATGAATATATAATCATAATTGAATGTAAAGTCAATGAATGCCCATTTTAGTCATTTGCCACCTCCAAAAGTGCTTTTACAAATCCACATCCAAACAAATTCACACATATAAAAGCACTTCTGCATTAATCTATCCAAATATAAAAAATATAAAAGCCCTTAACTGACTCTGAAAAGCACTTTTTTTAAAAGTGCTTCTCCAAAACTTAAAAAAAAATATTTTTTTTAAAAGTCAATCCAAACAAGTCCTATAACACAACCCGATGGTCCAATGTGATAGCTTCCTTGCCTCAAGAGAGAGACAGGACCGATGGAATAATATCTTCTAATCGACCAAATTAGAGTTCGATCATAACTCACATGTTCTCAATGATTCTCCGGTCGGATTCCCACGGCACTCATGTGCTTGTTTTACCTATGCCTCCCTTCGTCGCCATGTCTTTTCCGTGATTGCCTTCAATCGGAGGTCAGGTATCTAAGTAAGACGCATTTAGGTGGCGTTTGATTGAATGTAATTCTAAATGCAGTGGATTTCTAATTACAGTGTAATTTGAAGTACTTGGATTTTAAAATTCAGTGAAGTCAAATCTAGTGTTTGGTTAGTTGTATATGAAAATACTGTATTATAAGATTTAATATTATGTTAATAATTTTAAGTGCATATTAATTACTTTAAGATTAAATTTAAATTTATCAGTAAATTTATTAAAATTTTATTATATTTTAAAATTTTGAATTTAATTATTAACACAAAAAAATGTATTTCTTTAATTATTAAACAAATTATTAAATTTATTATTAAATTTTATAATTTTTTTGCTATTTTTAAATATTTAATAATATTTGTTTATTTTTAATTGGTCACATATAGATCAAATGTAAAAGAGAAAAAAGATAAAAAATTTGGTTTTACGGCCAAATTGATCATAAAACCAAATCTCTTATAAAATATAATTCAAGTTATATTAGTTTTTAAAATCATTTGAAATAAATATAGAATTTTTAAAAACTCAGTAATTTAAATTATATGTAATTGTAAAACCGTCCGAACAAACACTACCTATCCAATTTAAAGTTACGCACGGATCTTTTATCTTCTCAAATCAGCCTTTCCATTAGGACCCATATAGTCCTTGTATTCCCGTTCTACCCCTTATGCCTCTGGACCCGTCTCACGTGAACCCTAAAAACAGAGAGAGAAGAAGAAGAAGCGGAGAAAAGCACCATCAATGAGTTTGTCCAGGCGATCCCATCTCATGAATCCCATCTCCGCCTCCCTCATCCACCGCGAGTACTCCATCCTCAGGCCATCTCCACCCCCATGCTACTTCCCCCTCGTTGACATTGTTGAGGATGAGCTCGCCTTCGCCCTCGACCTAGTAAACCCTAAGTTTCCCTCCTTCTTCGACCTTCCCTTCATCTCCCCGCTTGATTTCTTCGAGAGCGCGGCCGATCTCGTTCAGTTTGACCACGCTGCGTCGCATTTCCGACGTTTGCACGAGCGGACTGAGACAGAGCTCCACCTCCGGAGCCTCAGCGACCGCGTCGCGGCGCTCGAGCTCGGGTTCGACCTGGCGATGAGGCCGAAACTGGCAGATCAGGAGCGCAAGTACAAATGGACGGCAGAGATCAAGGGTCCCAAGGGAGACGGGTTTGATCGGAAGTACAAACTGACGGCGGTGCAGGGCGCAGCGCAGAAGAACGTGAAATGGACTGCTGAGATCACAGGTAAGGTGAAGGACGTACCCCTGACTCACACTTACACGTTCCAGGCGTCGACTGTGCCTTCTGAGGCCAAGAAGGAGAAGCACAACAAAGGAGAAGCGGGAAAAAAGGAGGCTTCCTCCGGAAAACGGGTGGTGGAGATCGAGGAACCTGTCAACCCTGGAGCCATTGTCCTGAAGCAGGTACAATCTCAGTAACTGTTATTCAATTTATTGGCTTTTTTTATAAAAATTTCCCGTTCATGAGTTATTCTGGGCTAGTTACTCTTTCTTTCCATAAAAATATTACTCTTGTGAGGATTTGCTGCTCTTTTGATCACATGCATTGCTACAATTGCCACTTAATTACACCACCAAGCAGCTTCACCTGAAAATGCTTTAAATGCCCTTTTGTTAGATCGTAATGGTGATGCTGCCATTTTGAGTTGGATTGTATATATGATTGACAGCAATATGGAGTTTTGGCACATTCTTTGTGTTCAAGGCATTATACTAATTGTCCATATCGCTTTAGTTAACAATATTCTCAGATGAAAGATCCTGTTTATTCACATGAGACTTTGGGAGGAAGTTTCTAATGAGCTTGTCTAATCAGCACTGTGTGCTTTGTAAGAATATCTTTTAAAATTAGCATTTCCTTATCATGCCCATTCGCTATATTTTACATAAATATTGTCAACATCAGCATTAAATGCAGGTGTAACCAGATTAGAAAATGCTGGTGAGATAACTTTGAGCTTGTTCCAATAGAACTTGTTGGAAAGAGCG
Organism: Dioscorea dumetorum; assembly: GCA_902712375.1. NCBI lineage: Eukaryota > Viridiplantae > Streptophyta > Magnoliopsida > Dioscoreales > Dioscoreaceae > Dioscorea > Dioscorea dumetorum. The sequence goes on from CACTHL010000435.1 coordinate 31,848, forward strand.
AATGTGACTTTTTATTGCAATCACAAAAAAGAAAGTGTAATAATCTGTGTTTTTCTAATGTTTTGAACATGAACTAATTGTTGAAACAAATTTATTTTCAATTTTGCTGTTGCAATTTCATTTTGTTAATGTCAAATCTTCAGTTTTTTTTTTTCACTTAATTTTGGTCTTTTCTACATGTAAAGGCATCAGTAACCCTTGCCTTTGAATTTGGAATATGTTTGGTAAAATAAATTATTCGTTCTTTTGTATTTCTATTAAATTCATACACAAAAATACTATGGGCTTGCCGCAAAGCTCTAATTGCTGCTTTGGTCTGTAAAAAGTGATGAATCATGATCCCCCTTCCAGTAAGATTGCATAAATACGCAGATTTCACTACATGCATGATATTACTGAAGCATCAGAGCTTCAATTTTTTTTATGAGCATTTTTCAATATTGGGATACCTGATACATGACTAAAGTTCCAAAGGCTGTACTAATTTTTTGTTTTTGTTATGTTATGGAGGCTTTTGCAAAGAGGGCCTTTGGTCATAGTAAGGGCAAGAAGAAGGAGCTATCACCCCAGGATGCTGCTTTGATAATTCAAATGAGTTTTAGAGCTCATCTAGTCCGGCGTTCTCAAGTGCTGCATAATCTTCGTGATCTGGCAGTTGTGAAAGCTAAGCTTAAGGAAATTAGAGCTCAGTTTTATAATTACTCATATCGCCGTTGCATCGAGGTTGATGCTGAAGAACGCCAGAGGTTCTCTGAGAAAATCATTGTTCTCCTCCTGACTGTTGATGCCATAAAGGTATTGCCATTTTACACAACTGATTTCAAACGAATCCCTCCCAATTGTTTTTCAAGTTATCTTGTGCCTTTTAGTAATATTGTGTTTTTATATATTTTCTTTTTCTGAGAAATATTTTCTATGATGGACAGATATATAGTTATTTTAATTTGTGATGATACATCCCTTTCATAATTGCATTGTTCAGCACCTGCATGCTCCTTGAGGAAGAGCTGTTTTTGATCCTTGACCTTCGCTTGCGGCTTGAAAGCATTGAAAGTGGAAATATTTGCTTTTCTTCATCAGTGTGAATTTAATCATTGCAGCTGAATTGTACTGCTTTAATAAACTATTATCGTTTAATATCTCAATGTTTTTTATGTTGTACCTGGATCAAATGAATGTGTTGTGGTCTCATATCTGATACTCTAAACCTCTACAAGTATAGCTTCTTCTTAGCATATGCATTGTTGATATTTCTCTTAAATATTAAATATTTGGAAGAAAAGCAACCTTGGGGTACTGCTAGAGTATGTGATAATTGCCAAGTTCCATAGAGCCTCAAGAACACTATAAGTAACGCATATTAAGCAGCATACTTCAGCATGCCGTTTAGTGTGTATGTTATGAATGATGACGTATCGAGTAAGTTGTTGCATTTTTTGCATTTGTTTATCAAATGAGGGTTGTGGTTCAATGGATATTGTAGAAAATTTTCTTTGATGCACCAGAAGGGCATCTCTTAAATTCATGTTTATTTCTTTATTTCTTTTTTCATTCTTTTTCTTAAGGTGATTTGCTTTTGCCACATATCAATCAAGAATTTTTTAAAATTGCTGGTTTATTTGTTCGAGAACTAATTTCCTTTTTGCATTTTGTACCGTTGTTAGGGCCTGGATTACATAATTCGGGCTGCAAAGAGGTCAATGGTAGTAGAACTGGAAGGTATGCTGGAGGTAGTGGACCCTCAACCATTTGGAAAGCTGGGATCGATGAAGCGCAGGCAATTTGACTTACCCACTGGTGGACCCATCTCAAAGGAAATGGCAATGGGTGTAGCCGAGGTTGTTCAGATGCTAGATGAGGAGGACAACCATGGCAATGCTCTGTCGAGTGTTTCTTTGTAAACCGGGGAAAGTTGAGTTCATTTTGTGTGCTAAACAAACTTGCTGCAGATTGTTAAACTTTAGTTGGTGTGGTGTGGATCTAATTTTGTTGCCTCAAGTCTGTCAGTTACTTGGATTTTACTTATTTTTAGCGTATGTATTACTATGTCTGGATCCTGTAGCAATGATAGGCGGTAGACTGATTTTCTTAAATTTTCCGTGTTTTAGTGCTCTTTTGTTCCTCGGGGATCAGATTGGAGTGCTATTCGTGGGTTTTGCTGCTGGATTGTTTGTGCTGAGTTATGGACGTGGCTGTGCATGCAGCCAACCGTAACCAGGGGAACACAGCCAGGCAGAAAAAAAAAAAAAGGAAAGAAAAGGCCCAATTCACCAGTGCTGGGCATATGACACCATAAATCGCACGTTTTCATTAAAACGCCATTACGCTAGAGGAAGGGCTTGAACCTTCGACCTTGTGGTTAACAGCCACACGCTCTAACCAACTGAGCTACTCCAGCTTTTTAGATTATGTTATATCACTATAGTATGATTTTGAGATAATTGGCCATAAAAAATTCCCACAACAAATAACCTGCATCAATATATCCAAATATAAAATATAAAAAAAAATAAAAATAACCAATTTTTTGAAAAAACTTTTTTTTTTTCCGATACAAACAAGACCATGTATTTACGTGCAGAGATTCAAACTGACTACTCTGCACTTGTTCCCAACCCAAGACTAATACAGTGGAAAAAAAACCAAAATACAGAGAGAACACCAGCCGATCAATCGCAGCCGTCCGCCTATGCATCAGCGTCGTCTTCATCGTCCACCATGATGAGTTGAGGACTCTCGAGAACCCTCACCTTTCGCCGGATCCTCCGGAGCACCCCATCTATGGCAAGATCGACAGCATCCTTGATCGCCCTGAGGCCCGCGGAACTCCCATGGCGCCGGTAGATGACGCCGGGAGCGAGTTCCAAGACCCGCTCTCTCATCCTCCTGACATCCGCCTCCGGGATGGCAGCCAGCACCTCCGTGATCCGCACCCCTCCGAAGACCACATCCTCTTTGGGTATATAAACGGAGAAGTCCTCGTACAGATCCACGGGCAAATGCCACCCGTACTGCCTCCTCGCGGAGATGTCCTCAAAGAATACCGGGATACAACCGGCCAGGATGCCGTCGAACGTGGACCGCCGGGTCGGGGTGTCACCGGGCGGCTGGAGGCAGAAGCTAGAGCGGAGCATGGGCCGCATGAACCGGACCGGATCATGGGAGCAGACCCCATCGGAGCAGTCCACCATCTGGCAGAGATCGGTTCGGTTCTCGCATTCGGCGCGGATGCTGCCACGAATGTTGGCACCCCCGCCTCCGCCCCCGCCCGCGAAAAGCATCAGGGTGTTGCGGCGGGAGAGACGGGCACGGGCGAGCCAGGCGTCGAGGCGGGCGAGCGTGGCAGGGTGGAAGGAGCTGGGGTGGGGGATGGCGTGCTCCTGCCAGGGGGAGGGGCGCGATTCGAGGGCGAGAACGGTGAGGTTGAAGAACTCGGGGCGGGAGAGGAAGGAGGTGCCCCAGAGGACGGGGTCAGCATCAGGGGCCTGGGAGAAGTCCCAGGCGGGGCCAGCAAGAGCGAGGAAGTGGTCGTGGCCGTGGCGGCGCGAGAAGAGGTGGGGTTGGTCAGAGAGGAGGTGGTAGTGGAGGGGAAGAGCGTGAAGAGCGGAGGAGTTGAATAAGGGAGGGGAGTAGAGGAAAGGGAGGGCGTCGAGGAAGGCATAATAAGGGAGGAAGATGGCGTCGGCGAGGAGAGGGTCGGGGGTGAGGCACGGGTGCTCAAGGAGACGCCGATGAATCAGGGGCTCCAGTAGCCGGGGGTCGGTGCGGTACCAACTGCGGCTGCGGTTGTGGGTGCGGGGGCCGAGACCGTGGTCGGCCGCGTAAGGGCAGAGGGGTTCGTCCATTAGGGGGAAGGCGTCGCAGCTCTCCAGAAGCTCCGTGTTGAAGCGCGGCGGCAGGGAACGGATGTGGATCCACCGACCATCGCACTCAGGGCGGCCTCCACCCTCTCGCCCGTTTTTGGGAGTGGATCGAGCTTGGGATTGGGGGGCTAGTATGAGCCAAAGCAGAATGGGGGAGAGCAGCCATGGAGCCATTGACTTTGGAGGATCTCTCTTGCCCTTAGTTTTCCAATGGCTTCATTTCATCTCGCTTTTCCTATCCTCGAAGTTGGAACCTCATTTGTCGCCCATCTGATTTTCGACGACCCTTTGACCTTTCCTTTCTTTTCTCCGCTTTGGAAACCAAAAACCCGAAAAAAGCTTTACTTCATTTCAATTCAATTTCAATTCAAAAGCAATGATGGGGAGGGATGATTAAAAAACGAAAAAGAAAAAAGACCTCGGAATGGGCAAATGTGGAAGACGATGGCAGGGGTTATACTTATACCACGGAGTCTAACTCTATGTCGAGGAGGCTGAGGCCCCGAATGGCGCATGTTCTGGGTGATAAGGGGTTCGCAGGTTTCGTTTTCAACCGCTGGCTTGTTTTTACTAATTTCCAAGCAATTATATTATTATTATTATTATTATTATTATTATTATTATTATTATTATTTGCAGTTGCATTGTAACTGTTTGATGTTCACATAATTTACCTTTAATTTTTACTTTGTAAAATATTTTTATTTCAAAAAAAAAAAAAAAAAATGCAAATGCATTCCCATGTCAGATACTCTGTGTGAGTTTATACTTATGTTGATCATCTGCATATATTCACTTAAAGCCTACTCCAAAAATATGTAAATAGGATAACTTTAATTTAATCTTTCAAAATGATAATTAAGAAAAGCATTGAGTATGAGACAATAATTCATATATATCTTTGTGTGTTTTCAAAATCAAATCAGAAGAAAACCATTAATTTACACGAAATAATATTGTATTCAGCCCTTCCCGATTTTATGGCTATTTCAGGATACTGACTTATTAACGAGGAACTTCCCCGTACTACAAGTGTCAATTGTGGGCTTATTTCATCAGTGTAGGCCAGATGGAAAGGGTTGGAAATCGGAAGCTAAAGAGGCCCAAGCAATATCAGGTTGCTTCGGCCTGACCTTGGGAGTGATTTTTTTATCTCCTCAAAAGGCTGAGCTTTGTGCCTTGAATATGGGGTGACCCCGCGCTATTCAAGTCGGGCGCTTTTGCAGCTCTTCGGGGCGTCAATCGAGCCATCTCTCCAGTGCCTCATTTGTTGGACTACTCTTTTGTGTATCTGTCCGTGTTTCTCCTGTTCACATACATATGCTTATACTGTCATCACTGCGTGGTCAACGCCTCTTTCATTATGCATGTATCATGTATGTGGCAAGTACTAAACAACATGCTTTTCTAGTAAACCGAGGAGCGTCTCTTTCCATTTGTGGGTCAATTTAGCATTCAAGATTCAATCATTTTTGAATCATCATCCGTCCTATTATACATATGATTCCGTTGGGTCTTTTTCTTATGCAATTGATCACAACGCCCGGAGTTCCTTGTTTGTTCAAATAAAACTGAGGCCTTGTCTTTTACAGAAGTCCGGTTCTTTTTTTTTTGTCAAATATCCGAGTTAGTCTCTCTACTTTTCTCTTTTTACACTTTTAGTCATATTTTTTAATTTGTCTAAATTGTGTCTTTTTATTTTCCGGATTGATGCAATTAAATCCAACGTCTAAACGGTGTTAATCATGTCATTTTCTTTAGATGATGTGATACCACAGTGGCATCACGTGGCTTGAAGTTAAAGACTAACGGGTCGGATCTCACCCTACACTCGGATCGGCCTGACATTATCACCTCCCCCTCCGACCACTTCACCACCACCACAGCCTCCATCAGCCTGCGTCTTATTCTCTCGAGCGCACAATAGACCACCCCCGAAATATTGGTAAAGAGGGAAAAGAGAATGAGAGAATACAAAGCAAGATTATCAACATTGTATTTGAGGGCATTATATACAAGTACTAGTGTGTTTCAGCGTACAAATTTCTTGTGACAATTTTACCACATTGCCCAATGAAAATTATAACCTAAAATCATAATCACCATTAATCCAATTTTAAGAGTTATGCCCAATGGATGTGAAGGATTAGGGATTTATGGGTAAATATTTACAAATAGGGCCAATTAAAAAAGAAATTAAAAATTTTATTAAAAGCTTTCATATATGCACCGATAGACTGATAAATTGGTATAGGTTGGTATAGGAGTTGAAGGTGGCCGGTTTAGCTAAATGTGCCTAAACAAGTATGTTTCTACCGGTACCAGTACCACAGTGATGCCGGATGTGGGCTACGAGTGGGCTTGGGATGAGAAGGCAGTCAACCATATCTTCTGCTATGTGGCAAGAGGACATAAATTGTCATTGGAAGACCACTGCAACCAAACTTTGCTAAGTTGTCAAGAGTAATTAGGATCTTATTGCCCCAAGTGAGCCAATTAAACAAGATTTTTTGAGGGCATAGACACTTCCAGAGCACAGGGGAGACTAGACACCTAACTAATTTGTCATTGAGAAACTGATAAGAAGACTCAGGAGAGAAAGTAGAATTCATTTAGAGAGCCCAAGCTTTAAAAATCCTATGAAGGCGTAGTGACATTTGTAAGGTAGCTCTAAGCTTGATAATGCATTGGGGAAGGCATCACTAACGAGGTGTAATGAGTCATTAAGGTTGATAAATAAAATCACATGTCGAAGCCCAGGGATGGGGAGCATCGAACAATCAATGTTGGCTATAAAGTGTGGGGGAAGTTTGCCGTTGAGCCAACTATCGTACCAAAATGATTCGGTCGCACCATTTCTAATGATTGGATGCAAGCAGACACAAAAGGCCAGTAAGATGCGAAAAGTTACCTATTCAGAACAAAGACTCTCTCAACGGCGGGGAGTGGACAAGATCTCAAACAGGCATGTCAAGACGCAAACTAAGTTGTTATCATCTATCTATTAATACATAGGTAACACTTGAGATGGTTCCGTGCTTGTAATATAAACTCTCTTTCATTATTCTTTATGTCATTTCTAAATATTTCACTTCTGAACAATTAAATTTGTATTTTTCAGCTGTAAGACATGTTGAAATTACATTACATCAAATGCTCTATTTCCAGCTTAAAATAAGACAGTTAATTTGTTCTTTGTTTAAAAAATTTATGAAGTCAACAAGACTTGCGTGGAAGCCTTGAAGAATTATAAAATACATATGAAAAAAACGTCTAACATCCATATTCCACGTCTGAATCATTATAAAATGAGAATCCCTTTGGTCACCAATGAACGAACTTATATAATTGCTTAATTGGAGAGAAATTCCACCAACAACTCATGATGATGGCATCAGGCATGTTCGAAGGGAAGGATAATCCAAGATATCAACGCATCAATTATATTTTTTATTAAATCATCATTAAATTTTTTAGGAAACTCCGGAATGACAATTTTCTTCGTCAATACATTCACGCAATAATTAAATACGGTGGCTAATTAATGTGCGCTGTGACCAGACACAAGCGGCCTTTCCGCGTCAACATGAGGTATGAATGTCATGTGCTCGGGAACTACGACGCCTTGTGCCAAATGACTCCTGCCTGAGTTGGCGACCGCTGGTACGCCATTAGGCGTAAAATCGCTCAGACTGCGGCGAGTTTAACATGAATCAAATTGGGTGGTGTTGGGAGTAAATAAATATTAGTTGCATACACAAAGGAAAAAGATTGTTATTTTAATAAAATGGTTAGGTATCCAACCAACACTAGTAACTATAACTAGAGCACAGTGCTAAAACTGATTAGTTTATTATTGGTTCCAAACATGATGTGGGTTTGTTTAGATTTTATATTTAAATTAAATTTTATCTTATTTTCCCATGTTAATTGTTTATTTTATATAATTCTATATCATATTTTTAGGATAAAATTATTTTTTCAATCAATATTTATGTATTTATTTATTTTTGATGAAAAAAGACAAGCACTGTTAATTAAAGGACAAACGAATACATAGATGCATCGATTACGGTGGCATAACGACTTCCTAGTGTGAACTATAGGTGACGCCAAGACCTCCGGCCAGTTCATCGGCTATGGTGGGTTAATGACATCCTAGTGCACACTATAAATGATTTCAAAACCTTCTACCATGTAACCTTGGAAAAGAGGGAGAGCACTCACACTAAACCTCTCATAAATCACAAGAAACCCTATATTTTGTGTCTTTTGAGAGATTTAAACTCAATCCTTCTCAAACATATGGTTTAGTGGTTACTGTAGGGTTATAGTCAGACTCCCTCTATTAATATGTATATATTTTGTGCTGTAAATTTATAATATTAGAGAAAAATATTTAATGCTCAATAACTTCTTATTATACTCAAAATATAGTAAATTTATATTATTTAGTTGTCATTACTGATCAAATACTATTAGGTATGTAACAATGTTGAGAATTTTTTTTTTTTTTTTTTTAGTTTGAGGAAATAATTTCGTAAGAGGCTAGGACAAGTGAGGAAAATTACAACAATAAAGTTTTTCTAAAATACTTCATCATCAACAAAAATCTGGATGCCACATCTATTTTTCTTCCCTCTATTTTTTCACAGTGCGGACAAATTGTCCTATATACACCCAAACCCTCATTCATGCTTTGGAATTAAGGAAGTTGAATCTTTAACCTTCTGCATTGGAGTTAATCACATGCATTGCTACTTTGCCTATTAGTTTCCTTCTTCAATTTGCATACTTCTCTTTTTTTTTCTCTTCCATTTTCCTCCATCCTCCATCCTCCATGTTTTTCGATCCCTTTCTCTTCTTCTAGAATTTCTTTAGTGGCCATCAATGGTGACTCTTTGCATACTTCGCCTATTAGTTTCCTTCTTCAATTTGCATACTTCGCGCTGTGATGTTTATAAGCTTGCAGTTGAAGCTCTTTTAAGAATGTCAAAAGCTGAGTTTACTTGATTGTTTAATTAGAACACTAATTGAGTAATTTCATTTATTACCAGTTCATGCAATCTTGTCAACATGCAACACAATATCAAGTTTTCAAAATGAAAAGTTAATAAGAAACATGAAGCACATAAGTAAATATAAATAAAACAAATATAAAAAATATGATTACATAGATGCTTTATGTTTTGAGTTTGAGAGAGGTTGAAATAGCACTTTGTTTGGTATTGATAAATATTAGCTTTCCATAACTAAATTAGATAACCAGTTGAGGGATACATTGGAAAATTAATTAAAATTCTCGGGAAAATGTTAACTTACCAAACATTGAAATGTAGCTTTTTATGGATTTTAATCAATTCTCTCTTTTATAACCAAACGTTATAATCTTCCTTTCAAAAGATTTTAACTCCGAAAATTAGCTTTCTTATTAATCATTTTTTTTGAAATATTTTTTATGGGAACGTATCTAATGCTACTTTAGTGCTTTTAGTATGATGGTGTTAGTGGGATACTTTCTTTGAAGTCTAAAAGAAGAATAGGTAAAAAAAAAATAGTGCACAAGTATTCAATATGTGGGCAATACTCTCTTTTACGTTTAATTCACCTCTTATTATTAAATTTTGGATGCAAATTGGATTTTACGACGAATTTCTTTTAAAATACAATGAAAAGCCTTCAATATGATTTGCATTCCAAAACAAAAACAAAGACAATAACCGTTTTTACAAAATGAAAATTTGTTTCTATTTTTTATGCTCTCAAAAAATAAAATAAATGAATTTATAGAGTGTTTGTATTTTTTAGATTAGATACCTTGAATGTGAGTAGGGAATACTTTTTATAGAAATTAAATAGTACTTAATAAAGAGATATATCTTTTCAATAAAAGGGTATAGCTCTTCAAATAAACTAACACAACCTTTCATTAATAATATGAGAATCATCTTATAATATTTTTCAAAGACTCTTTTGGAGTTTTAACTGCGGTTAATGTTGTGTTTAATTAAAAAAATCCCCTCACACATGGAATTTAATTAATTAAGCGGGATTAGTCTCCAAAAATTGATGAGTCCAATGAAATTACTTTCTTTTATAAGATGAAATCGCTTTTTATATTGGGTTAAAATAAAAATTTACTTTTTCACATGAGAGAGAGTTAAAAAAATAGATTTTGTCTAAAATGCCCTCATCTTCAACGATTAAAAAACCTATTTATCCCACCCTTATTACAAGCCTTCCTTAGTTTGCCTTCTCTTTTCTCTTTCTTTCTTATTGTTTTAGTATCTTTTTTTCCCAGTGAGAGAAAAAGAATTGGGTCTTTCGTCTGCCTAGTATCTTTATCTTCTTTTTCTTATGTTTTTTCTTTTTCCTGTTCTTCTTTCTTCTCACTTTTGGTGAAAAGACTTCTCTGTTTTTCTCCGTTGTTCTTCTTTAATAAATTTGTGGTTTATCCACATTATTTCAAAAAAAAAAAAAGAATCGGGTTGGGTTTGAATGTGAACTTGGTCTACTTTTCGTATCTATATGAGATTTAAGGTGCCTAATTGAGAGGTTTGAATACCACTTGATTTAGCTTGATTAATAAAGACTTTTTATTTACAAATCAGTTAACAAGTTGAAAAATTAATTATAAAATTAATAAAATATCTCTCAAAAATGTATTAACTTATTAAACACCATAATATGATTTTTTTATAAATTTACTAAACACTGACTAAATTCAGTGGATTTTAACTAATATTTTTTTCACATATCATATATTGTAATATTATTTTCTCAAAATTGAAATGGCAAAAAATTACCATCAATTATTCTCTTTCCATCGGTTATTCTTTTTTTAATATTATTGATGGAAATATACTAAAAGGCTGCTTGGTTTGCGGTAATGTAAAAACATTACCATGAATCTTGTGGCAATATGTTCAGATTATCGTAATGTTAATGGTAATGTGAGATTACCAATGGTGAAATATTACCAAATACGGTAGTAATCTGATTACTACCAAAATAGGTGTCAATCCAGATTACCAGGTTGGTGGTAATCTGTAATATTTTTTTTTCAATTATACCCCAACTCATTTAATTTAATTTCTTATTATACATATTATCAAAACTCTAATTTTTATTCTCCCGTTGACCGACACCATCCTTGCCGTCTCACCGCCATGCTACCTCGCCGCCGTACTTATTTGTTATATGTAAGATCATTTTTAATTTTTTTGCATTACTAAATGGGCCTTTGTTCCATTTTATTCAAATATTTGTATAACACACACACGGATATATATAATATTTAAATTTAATATTTAATATTTCGGGGTCTAGGCGAGGTGGGGAGGATATTCTCTACAAAAAATTCCCCGACCTCGGCCCCAAAGGTGTAGGAAATCGAGTTCCCTATCTGGGTCGGGGCTCATTGACACCCTATCTAACTCTTTCTTTATGTAGTTTATAATGATATATTTTTTTTATGAAATTGATTTTATAGAGATTAGCATCCAAACTATTAGATGTTGAAATTAGATTTGCTCAAAATTTTAAATACAAAAGTATTTAAAATATGGGAAATAAATGATTTTCGATATTACAATTTAATTATTTATTTATCTTAATATTTTAAATTTAATTTTTTAAAATTTTATATGTGGGGGGTATTTGGATAAATTTGACATATTACTGACGCGATTACCATAAGTAACCTAACATGGTAATGAAAGATTACCAACAATCTAAGTTTTCAACCAAACATATTAATTTCACATCACCATAATATTCAGGACATATAATATTTCCGACCTCATTACTATAATAATTTCATTACCATGGTTATTACTGTGAATCAAACGACTCCTAAGGGGCCGTTTGGTTTATGGAGATAAGATATTACCACGTAATGATAATATTAACGAGAATAGTTCATTGTGTTTGGTTGATTAACACCTTTTTGTTTTTTAGTTTTTTAAAATAGTTTCAAAAAATTAGGCCCAATCAAGTTTTTTTGTTTTTAAAAACAAAAAACTGTTTATGAAAGAAACAATCAAATAGGCCCCTAGGATTTTTGATCTTTTGTTCTAATTCGAGTTCATGTACTTATGCAATTTTTAAAATTAATAATAAAATTAATTTCTCTCACATATTCATTTATCTTTTGTTTACATTTTTTTTAATAGAAGGTTTTATGAATTTATCTAGGTAATGAACATTAGGGTTTACCCTTATTAAGTCATAAAATAATTAGAATTTAATTTATGAATTATTTTTTTGAGTACTTGAGAATAAAAGACCCACAGTATGTTTGTCATTGATGCAACTAACTCAATAAAATAAAATAAAATAAAATAAAATACAATAACCAGCCATCATGAATGATTGATTGATGCCATCGACCTTTTGCAAGAAATGGGATCACTCCCTTGCAGGGGCGGGTGAAGTTTTTTTTGGCCAACGTTAATAAATACACATTCAAAAACAAGAAGGGCCCCTTGCTAATGTCAGTGAGAGGGACCAGATCTCATCGTGTATTAAAAATTATATAACTAAAATTTTCTTATTCTTTTCTTTGTTGTGTTGTGTGTTTTTTGTTTTCTGATTATAAATAAGCTCTTTGAGATTTGTTTTTTAAAAGGAAAGTAAAAACAAAAACGTGCGTTTATATATATATATCATTCAATCATGAGTAGCCTAATGCTGTCGGACCTTTTCACTTGTTCCCGTTGTGGCTCGGTCAAAGATCAAGAAAATAAACGCAAATCTCGCATCTGATGACGGTTAGTTGGTTAGGCCTAACTACTCTTTAAACCTTGCACATGAGATGAAATTACCAGAGGAAGTTGGCAATCCCTTTCGTGGATTTTTATAGGTACAACAACTACGCTGGTCAAATTATAACGTTCGGTTTTCTTTCTTCTTCTCATGTAACAGCTTTGAGCTTGAAATCAAATTGCAAGCTTCCAGTCAAGTCCAGATCAGCCTTGGGAACCCCTCATTAACCGACGTTTCTGGAATAATGTTGACAGAAATGGTGTGTTATGGCAATAGGCGGGGCCGCTGCTTTCTTTGCTCTCTTTTTTAATGTTCTTTATTGTTATTTTTATTATTTTCATTTCTTGTTTCCAAACCTTTCAGCCAATCCTGCTGCCATTCGTTTAGTTTTATCATAACATAAAAACAAGAGACAGACAGTGGAGTACCTTCTCATAAACAAGCAATAACCAAGCATCTTTCTTTAGTACCTGCTACCTCTGGTTCTTGGCAGCGTGGCACTGACTGGGCGGAAACCATATATTGCATGCTCCCAACAAACAACTCACTTTCACCGAAAGGTATACTCTCGCTGCAAAGTCAAATAGGTTGATACCTTCACGCTTTGCCTCACCTTTGTATATTGGTTCCCCCCTCGTGGGTTTGGAAAATGCACCCTACTCTTTGACCCAGTTTCTTCTCCCTCCACAGTATATATCATCGAAGACACGCAACCAAATAAATTTACTACATGTTTTGTTAACAGTGTTTAACAATATTGACGGAGGCCACAAGACAAGCTTGTTCGGGGGATCCATTAATTGGCCCCTTAGGATTTCAAAGGTTGGAGCGAAACTATGTAGCTATCTAGCTCTAAGACCCACCTCGGCACCACACCCACTGCTCACAAACTAACATTGGAAACACGTGGCTGTATTATTTACCGAGCGTCGCTGCGTGGTTTTGGTGCTTGATTTGACGTGCTGTTTTTTTAACTAAACTCCAAAACAAATAAATAAACTGCACTAACATCTAAAAAGGAAAACAGCTTTCCCTTGGGCCTTCATTTTTTTCCTTTCTTGGGCCATGGACTGTAAACAGCCTTGTCGCCGCCTGCTCGGACGGGCCCGCTTGCAGAGCCCATCCCCCCCGCACGGGAAACGGAGACCCAGGACGCCGCCACGTGAGTGTCGCCTTCTTCGGGCACGGCTGGGAGTAAAGCCAGCCGGCAGACTCGACAAGGACGATCTGCGGACGTGGTAGGCCCCTCCCAGCACGTCGCCACGCGGACCACGTACTCCATACGTGTCTACTGGTTCACCAGCTGTGAAAACTAACCGCCACGTGTCCGTAGAAGCCGGTCAGCAGGGCCCGCCCGGTGACAAAAAACAAAACACGGTTTCGTCAAGCCTGGCGGTTTTCGCTGGACTCAGGGGTTTTAAAGGTTGGCATGTAAATGGGTTGGTACGCCCTCGCAATTCGTGTAGACAGTTAATATTATAATAATTTCGGGGTTGAATCGGAGGTTTCATATTTTATTTACTTTTTCGAGAACAATTTAATGAGACTTTCTGAAGACACTTGAAAATCTCACCCATTGGAATCAATGGGCTATATTGGTCGATGGAGGAACTTGGGCAGAAGTTAGTCTATCGGTTTCTTCCGAGGGCGGAAATTCATTAGTCCATGTGGCTTGGTTCCCCTACCGAGTTTGGCCTCGGGGAGCACAACATTTACGCGGCGGGGGGCTCTATAAGAAGGGCCCCTCTCTCGTCTTGTCTTTTCTTTCTATTTCTCTGTTTCTCCTTTTCGGTTCTGGTTGCGAGAAATCGCTATTCCGGGGCCGGGTTTCTCTAGGGTTTGTTAGCCGCTGTGTTTCTGGGAGTCTTTTTTTTACGCTTTCGTTGTGTGACTTGCAATTCCGCTTCCATCTTGCTCCGTTAAGTACTACACCCCCATCTCCACCCTCGCGGTCGGTCGACATCTCACCTCATCTTCTGTTGATTTCCCGTCAGGTATTCTTCTTCTTTCTTCGTTCATTTTGTCTTTAAGTTTATTTTCGCATCCGGAGTTATTATATGTAAATGCAATGCCGTCAGGTTCTTGGTTGATTTACATTCCTTTCTTATCGATCTTGTATATATCCTAGTTAATGTATCGTTTTATATCTTTATATTTCTACCACATAAAACATTATTGTTGTTGTTTGTTGTTGCTGTTGTTATTTTGTCGGTCAAGGAGATCCGGCTTGCATGAAGTGATATTATGAACTCGTGCGTTTATTTATTACTATTAATTGTACTTTTTATGAAAGACAACTCTTATTTAGATTCTTGGATTTTACTTTCTTTCCACGCTACGGTCCCATCCCATCGCCTCTCCCGTCCACCACCAGTGTGTAGCCCTAAACGTACGAGTACGGGAAGTCTGTGTGGTTGGCGAACCAGGCCTTGTCGGCGACACCGGGGGTTTCGGCAAAAGTGTCGTATATTTTCTCTGATTGCATCTGATTCAAGATAACTAGGCCATGTAAAAGTCGACAAGAGCTCTACTTGGGCCCTCTCTTGGTGCCCGGTTGCATTCGGTGGCTTCCCTGATCCAGCGCCCTCCCGATTTTATTCTCTTCTTATTTGCAACCACCATTGCCGTCACATCACTTTTTATTTATTTATTTATTTACTTCTCTTTCTGCCCTTCTTTATTTATTATCTTTCGTTATGTTGTATCACGGCTCGCCAATCACATTACGTTTAAATTTTGGGTTTAAAGTTTTAAGTCTTTATCTCGATGACAGCGTGCGTGTGTGGTTGGGTTTATGAAGTTTGGTCATTTTCGTTGATGACAAATGAAGCACATAGGGAAATTTTTATCTATACGGTATACTACCCGGGGTCCTATATGTTCTGCATTTGTTGGGTTTTTCTAATACTAGTTCAACCTATTATTTTTTAATATTTTGCAGGAGAGCATTACAGTGTTTTTAGAAAGAATAAAGTTCCCTGTCTGCTATATAGGAAAGATAGTCGTTAGCTTCTACAAGAAAAAAATAAAGGAAAAGGCTGAGATAGACAAACTTCAGTCTATGTTGAATTTTATTACTTTCATGAAATTCACAAACCTTCACTGTACCTATAATCTTCTATTGAATCAGTCCTCTAGTATGTCTCATATCATACTAGTTACCAGCCCGTAGCACACCAGATGCGTTTGCCAAATCTTGGTCAGTCTGATTTAGGATGAATGATGTCAAGATGTAACTGAAACTATTCTATTCATAGGGAGGGATTAGCCGTACCTTCAACTGAATAATTATTTACTACGCTGCTAGCTCGTCCTTTACCACTGTTCTTGCATCTTTTTACGTTTTGAAGGTTATTATTGTGGTGATCACAGATAATGGTGTGGTACTAATTCCACTCTTACTAATCATGATGAATTTTTTTGGTATAATATGTTTTTTGTCTTGTGGGTATATCATTTATAGGCCTCATTTGTTGTTCATTCCTTTTGTGTTTGTTATGGCGCAAGCCTTTGCATTATCGTTACTTTTGAAGGGCATTCAACTCTCCTATGTGCATAAAATAGAAAATTGGAACACATGTCAAAGTCAAACTGTTTTCCAGATTAATTGTGTTTTTTTAATAATTTTATTAAAAGAGCTGAAAAGTTAGCTTTTAAATGAATTATCTTTGTAACGGGCTTGTTATGCTGCGGCAGGGTCTTTTACTGTTTGTTTCTCCTGAAATTGAGCTGTATTGCTTTGAAGCTCCAAAAGCAATAAGATGATTTGTATTTTGATGGCGCTTGTTGTCCTATTTCCTGATAGCCTGCTATAAATGCTTTGCAGTTTTGGCCATGAGAAGGTTACTCTCTCAACTTGTTTTATGATTTCCCTTAAATTATTTATGTGTTGCCTTACGGTGCAGTTGCTGTCAGTGTTCAGGTTGCCTTTGTTTAATGGACTGCAGCCACAACTGCACAGACAAGAAGACATTGAAGAGGTGGTTTCTCATAGATAAGAGAGTTGGGTAATCTTGGAAGATAGTAAAACACAAATACTTAGAATCGGCTGCTGGAAATTCTGGGCGTTGAACTTATCTGTATAATTGTCTGGATCAAATGGATTTAAAGTCAAATCATAGTTCACCTGTTCTTACTGATTCTGTGCCAGTGAGCAAATCCCGATTCGGTTTGTCCAGTAATTTGGTTCCATACTCACCACCACCAACAGTATACCCTCCTAGTTTATATTTAAGTATTCCCAGAAGGAAGGTTATCACTGGCAAATTTGACGAGGTTCGTGAGAGTGCTTGGTTGGATGCCATGGTTGCTTCATCACCTCCTCGCAAGAAGCTAAACAAGGATTTTGGCCATGAGTCACACGATGAATCAGATACAGCATACTGCATTTGGCTGGTAGATCTTTTACAATACCAACTTCTTTCAAAGTTCCTCAAATTTGTTCAGCAGATGGTTAAGCATTTACTTTGTCCTGCACAGATGAAGTTTCCTTCGGCTTTATCATCGTTTGATCAGATCACATCCAGTGCTAATGGGAAAAAGATAGCACTGTTCCTTGATTATGATGGAACACTTTCACCTATAGTTGACAATCCTGACTGTGCTGTCATGTCCCCTGCGGTAAGTTGATTTTTTTTATTAAGACATCAGTTAATATTCCAATCATTTCCTTTGTCGGATGCTTAGGATTTTTATTATTTACAGATGCGTGCCGCTGTGCACAATGTTGCAAAAAATTTCCCTACCGCAATTATAAGTGGCCGGTCGCGGGACAAGGTACTTCTGTTCACCTTCAATATTTGTGCCAATCTGCAATTAAGATCTATATTATATGATTAGTTTATAGACCCTCTTATTGGATTTTAAGTTGACAGGCTTACAAAAACTTCATCTCTGTTTTTCTCTTATATTATGCTATAATTTGAGGGATTTTGGGATTGTTTATAAGTATGTCTGACGTCTTTCTCCACCAAATTCAGGTTTATGAGTTTGTGGGACTAAAAGAACTATATTATGCTGGTAGTCATGGAATGGACATTGTGGGTCCAGTCAGTGAATGTTTTTATGTTAATGGTCATCCAAATTGCATTAGGTCTACTGATAAGCAGGTTAGTTCTGTATTATCTTTCACAATGCATTATCTCATTTATTTACTTGGTATGTAAACATAGACAATGCGTTGCTCTGCATTATTAGTCAACCTGATCAATGCTTTCCCAGTGAATTTCCATATTGTTCTTATTTTTGTGAAAGCACTATTCAACGTATCTGAATGGCTGATAATGTCTCCTCTTCTACAGGGAAAGGAGGTAAATCTCTTCCAGCCTGCAAGCGAGTTCTTACCAATGATAGATGAGGTATAGGGTTTCTTAGATTTTGTGATCTTGTAATGCACATAAGATATGAAAGATATTGCCCTTCCGCAGAATTGTTGGTTAGTTAATAACTATTTGATAATGCAGGTTTTTAGATCCCTTGTCGAGAGCACCAAAGGAATTAAAGGTGCAAAAGTCGAGAATAATAAATTCTGTGTCTCTGTACATTACCGTCTTGTAGAAGAGAAGGTACACCACCAAATGCCCTATATCTGCATATGAATTATGATTGAAATGCATTTTGTGCTGGATTTTGTTGCTAGTGACAAAACCACATCATGTTTGTGTGTCTACAGAGTTGGTCTCAGGTTGCCTCTTGTGTTGAGAATATCTTGAAGGGCTACCCACGTTTGCGTCTGACACATGGACGGAAGGTAGCTTAGATCATTAGCCCTTGCTAGATTTTCAAGTTGGTATTGAACATCGTCCCAACGAAATACCACTTCCGAATGATTTCAGGTTTTAGAGGTCCGCCCTGTGATTGATTGGAACAAAGGGAAAGCTGTCGAGTTTCTTCTTGATACCTTAGGACTGTGCAACTCTGATGATGTGCTCCCAATATATGTTGGAGATGACCGAACTGATGAGGATGCTTTCAAGGTAATTGTGCATAAATTTTGTAAATGGGGTAGCAAGATGGGTTACAAATCAGCGATTTTGTCTTGATGTCTGTTTACTTGAAATTGTATTATAATCATGTTTTATTGGTGTCACATGGAGGTCTTGAGAGAGGGAAACCGAGGTTTTGGCATTTTAGTGTCCTCTAATCCCAGGGAGGAGACAAATGCTTTCTACTCTCTGCGAGACCCACGCGAGGTGCACGCTTTTTACCTTTTGGTGCGCTCATTGCTTTTTTTGACGTTTAACTTTGTCTTGTGTTCTTATGTGAGTTACATTTTGCAGGTCATGTCTTTTCTCAAGTCCTTGATTAAATGGAAGAAGTCGACGGCTCCACGAGGATGACGAGAATTATTGAACTTGGGATTCTATAAATAATCAGATACTTAACAGACTAACAAATATATGGAATAAATGGGAAACCCAGTGTTTACCAAAGGCCAAAGGTCCAGTTTTTTGTGTTTTTGGCTGCGGATATAAGTTACATTTGTTGGACGTCTTGCACTTTTGTTCTGTTACCCCCCCTCTCTCTCTCTCTCTCTCTCTCTGTGTTTGTTGATATCTTCGTTCTTTCTTATTGATTTGATTATTTGTACAAATTACTATTGTTGAGCATCTGTCAACGATAAAGCCAACCTAGCTTTAATGCTGTGGACGCAATTGCTCGGCTGATTTTATACTTAATGTGGTCGTTTTTTTGCAATATTTGTTTGACAGTTGTTACTCTTGTTTTGTTTTTTGTTTCTTAAAAAAATAACTTCGAATAAATTACGTTTATTAATAAGGAATTTTTACTCGTGTCATTGGCATGAATTCACTTAAAGTTTTTTTTTAAATGGTAGTGTTATTCATGCATTAAAATCAATAGCGGAACTCTCATTTGATTAAAATATTTTTATAAATATTTTGTTTTTAAAATAAATGTGGATAAATCACAGCTTTATTGAAAATAAAAAACAATAGGAGACAAGGAGAGTTCTTTCACCGTAAGTGAGGAAAACGAAAAATACAAAAAAAAAAGACATGTAAGAAGAAATAACTAAAAAGGCAAAGACATGTAAGAAGAAATAACTAAAAAGGCGGAAGATTTTTATAAACATCTTTTGAAAAGACAAAAGCCGCTAAAGATCTCTAAACTAAAGTTTGAATCATTTTTTGTTTTATTATTAAAGTATGAAGATTTATTTTGTTCATAAAATTTAAGTTTTCTATTTTTCTATCATATTGTCAAATTGGTATTGATGTGATAGTCAATCGGATCGTTAATTAATGTGGTGTAGACACCAATTATTTTTTAACTTTTTACATATAGAAAAAATGACGCTGATGAAGAACTTCAATTATCTTAAAAGATGATACTTGATAATTATGCCACATCATTATTGAAAATTATTTTATATTAAATAAATTGAAGCTACCAATGATTCTTTAAAATCTTTATGAATAAAATAAAAATGAGTTTAAAAAGTCATTAGGGTTAAATAAGTTTTTTTACAAATAAATGATAAACGCTTCCACTTAAAATTGGCATGACAAAATTTATGACATGACCATCATCTAATAAATCATCTAAATAGTTATGTTCGCACCTATCAAAATACTTGATAAATTAAATGATAAAAAAAAGATACTCATTATATTTGTAAATCATATTAATAGATTTATTAAGTTGGCAGAACAAAATAAATAATATGAAAGTTTAGAGGTCATTAATAATTTTAGTGCTTTTAATTTTTTGTTTGAACATCATATTAATGACATCGATATGTTAGATTCGATGTGTCTTTCCCTTAAAAATTATAATTAATGTTCTTTGCTTTGTTATTCAATTATATTTACATTACACTCCCTCCGTTATATTAGTTGGATTTAAAAATTTTATAAATATCTAATTTGTCAAAAAACATTTATCACTAAAGATTGTGCTTTTAATATAATAATGATGGAAAATAATGTAAGTAAAGTTAAATTTGAAAATTCATACTTAAGTAGGTGGCCAAATAGTTTAGAAGATAAGAGCTTTCAGAAATGAATACCTAAAATTGGAAAGAGAGAGTAATTAAATTTAGATGATTTCTTTAATATATTTCATCTTGAAAAAATGTCAAATAATTACTTATAAAATTATGTTAATGTAGTGCATGTGGGTTATCCTAACAGGCAATCCTTGTTGGGGAGTATATAGAGCAAAGCATCATAAAAAACTGACTACATATGTACCACTTCGTTCTCTGGGCTAAAAAAATATTATTGAAATAAAAAAAAACTAAATTTTTATCATGCGCCTCTTCAATACCAATTGTTTTAAATTATTAATGTGGGTTATCCTATCAGGATGAAAATTTTTAACTGCATAAATAATTGCTGAATTTACGTTTACACTCCGTATACATCGACTTTCCCTAAATAAAGAATGCTTCTAGCCTTTTGTCACAAAAACAAAAGATCATATTTATACTCCCATAAATCATTCTTTTTTCCCCGTTGGCCCTATAACTAGAAGTCAATTCAAAATTTTCTTTAAAAAAAAAACTAATTTCTACCTCTCACTTCATTATTTTACAAAATTAAAAAAAATCATATCAGTCTATATTTAAATAAAAATTATAAATTGATTGTTAATCATAAAAACATTTATGTGAAAAAAAATTTGCAGGAGAATATAGGCAAATATAATTTTTGTGCTGTGTATATTAGCAAGAGCTCATTTTCACAAGGGGTAAGCAAGGAAGTTTCTCCATTAGAAAGCTTCAGCTATTTTCATCTTGCTTTTTTGAGACCCCATGTAGCAAAAACATCAGATGGCTCATAAAGATGAGATTATTTGCAGCTCAACTATTTTGCAAGCCGAATTTAGCATGCCATCAAGCATACAATTCAATCGTCTCAAAAGATAACGTTCATATCCTGAAGGATCAATTAGATAAAGGCTTCCCGCAACTGCGTTGGCAGTTTGAGCTCAGGCTCGAATTCATCAAGGGGTGCGAAATAGTAGTCCACCATGTCTTCTGAGGCTCTGTCCAAGCTTGGAGGATCCCACTGCATAGTGCATACCATATGTCACATTCAAACAGATTTTAATGAGCCACAAACTGACCCAAAACTTGCTCAAAACTTATCTAGCAGCATGTCCACTAAAGAGTAAATAGCAAGGAAGCAGAAATAACAATATTCCCCAAACTTTACTGCAAGTTTGAAGGTGCACCATTCTACCCCATTTTGTTCGTCACCTCTTATGGATGCCATTGTAGCTAGTCTAAGGCTAAAAATATGATGGAAACCAAAACACCACGAATCGACAAGGAGCTCATGTGAAGTAAGATGAGATAAATCATAATAGTGACTACAATAGTGAAAACAATTTGAAGGTGGATAGTGTAAAACAGCTTAACTAAATTCTCCAAATTACCTCCACAATAACAAAGTTCTGACATCCAGATCCAAATCTAGGTCATCACTATATAAGAAACCTTCTCCCAGGGGCATTTGTACTAAGTGCTACTTCATGGTTAAAGCAAATGACTAGACAAACTGTGGAGTATAGAGCATACACCTTAAGTTTAAGGAAATGACAACTAATATCTTTGACTGGTGACAGTTATACTAAGTTTAAGTAAAGCATGTGAGGTGAACCTAATATTCTATGGAAAAAGATAATACCTTTGGAGCCAAAGTCTTCCCTACCAACTTTGCACGAACTCCCTGTAGAAGAAATAGCAAGGTTGCAAAATTGGGAAGGACAAAGCTACCACATTTCTGAAGAGGAGAATAGGGCAAATACCTCGCAGAAATCATTAGAAACATGTTTCAAGATCCCATGAAGGGACATACGATACTCACGGATTAAACATTCATCCAATGTCTGATACCTACCTTCCCGGATCTAGAAAATGGCAGATGGCCAACATTAGGCAAGCCCTCACTAAAAAAACCAATTCAATGAAATCAAAGAAACTTACAGATCTTAAGGAAACCTTCAAACTCAATGGAGAAGCTTCCTTCATTTTCTTCAGTGCAGAAATACACCATTCTTGATTCGATCTAGCAGCCTCACTTTCCTGGTTAAGTTCAAGTTAATCTGACTAGATGCTAACCAAGATTTTATTTTCATATTTATTATGCAGTTTTTATATCTAGTAACTTTCAAAAAGGTGACCTGAAAATGAGCAATAAGCAACACCATGTGTTTTCTCTATTTTGATATATTTCACAACTTGACAAGCAGCTTGATCAAAAGCATGGTTTGATTAAAATGAGAAGAACATAACCACAAACTATAAACGCACATCAACTAGGCTATTTTTAGTTGACTTCTGACTCAAGATTAAATACTGTTTATATGATGACACCACGTTTTTCTCCAAGTTTGATTGACTCTTCAGAATGAGCAGCATCACTACTAGAAAACAAAGTTACAAAGAACTATACATGTAACTAATATTAGTGAGCAACTTTTCCCAAAGGAATCCGATTAAGAATGAATTCTGATTAATTTCAAATACTAAAATCATATAGTTATACTTTAGAGGAAGTACAATACACTTCCTAAAGAAAACTGAAGTGAACTATGTTCTGTTCCTTATCGGTGAGAAACATAAAAGAGGGAAGAGCTGGCAGAAATTGTTTAATTTGTCTCTAGCATATTATGAGCATGTATGAAAGCTCACCAAAGCATCAATAATTTCCTCAACCGTTTCACGGCCAAAACAATTGTCAATCATCTCTAACCTGAACAAAATAGTAGAGAAATCAACAAAAACATGGATAATTATACAATGTTCGCAATTATACCTCAGCAGATAATAAAGGCACAGCTACAAGCGCAATTGAAAAAATAAAAAAGTGATATTTCTATAATACAACCATGGTTAAGGAGCTTGTTCTTCTGAATAATGAACCAATATCAGACATTTCCAGGATGTACTTCAGCAGTTTAAATACTTCCCATATAGATGTAGGTGGTTTCAAACATATATAGAAATAAACTTACAACATGCACATTTAGAAAGAGATGCCCCAATTCTCCTATAACCAAGATGCACCGCAGACAAGAATAAAATTACCTATGCACAATGCTCTTCTTGTCTGGATAAACAACATCACCATATTGTGCAAGAGAAGAGTCAATAACAGAAGGATCATCTGTAACCAACTTAGCAAGTCTCTCATCAATCCAATCAAGTCTCTAAGATGAAATGAAACGAAAACAATAAGTGGGGCAACATCACAAGCTGGTGGCATAGACTAATTTCAAATGGAATTAAGGAAAAGTGCTTAAGAGGACAAACAGCACTCATTGAGAAGTGGGTGGCGAGTCCAACTGCAAGCATGTCCACCCCGTTGAGCTTTTCACCTGTTAAAGCCAAGTATTCCCCTGCAGGTATTATGCAATAAATGCTATATGTAAAAGCAGATACAAATAGGATTGAGTGTGCAACAACCATGACTCAACCTGATAAACAAAGGGAAGAGCACAGAAATACAAGATAAATTGTAGAGGATAAGAAGCTTCAAACTTATAGTTTTGTTTCTTTGCTCATGTAGAAAACCTGACTACCAAGGGAAACTAATCAACTTAACAAACTGACCCAGATAAATATTCAATCTAACTGAGCCATTCAAGTCTCAACATTATTTTTAGAGTTGAGAAAATTTATTTGGAGTTTTGGACAGTTCGGTTGATTTCAATTGCGTTATTACCAAACCTAACATGAAAAGCCCAATTCACATGCAGACTTTCTACAATTGCAAGCTCCATTTCTTCATTCATGGCAAAACATAACATAGTTCATCTTTTTCTCAAGTAACAAAACCAGATTTCCTACACATCTTTAGGTATTTCTCCTAAAGGCCATTGACTGTAAGTTTGCTTCAAATAATTAAATCTACATATGTCACTGGCATATTTATCAAAATGGGAACTAGTGACGGTTTATTTTCCCTATTCATCAAATCCAAAACTTTTGATCTTTTTGAAGAATCACAAGACAAGAATGAATAGCTTGTCTAAAAGAAGATCCATTTTACAAAATTTAAGATATAAACAACTGCTGGAAACCAGTCTATTATACAGGAAAAGAATCCAAGAATTGCCCAGGAAGCTTACCTACATGACCAGTAAGATGAGAAAGGTAAAAGGAAGCGCCGGCATCAGGATGGAAGCCAATATGAGTTTCCGGAGTAGCAAAAATCTGCACTCAAGCAAAGGAGCCCAAATATCAGAGGTAAAAGCAAATTACACACTACTCAACTAAAAACTCCACAAGGAATTTGAAAATTAATTTGCATTAGTCAGGTCAACTATTACAAGGGATATACTTCATTGGAAATAGAAGCCATGTCTATAGGTCAATATTATTCATCATAGCAAAATGTGGGTGATTAAATAAAAGTAAATAATGCGGTTCAATAGGCATTTCACGCTCGTGTTCAAATACAGGTTTCTTGTTGGTGCGCTAGTTTGTTAATTTTTGTCAGCCATCAAATTGAAAATTCAAGTAGGGGTGGACTGTAACATATATATTTGGGGGGCCTTGGCCTCCCCAAAAGTTGAAAAAAATTCCTACTTAGTATATAAATTATGTATATATTTAAAATGTTTCAATTGGCCTCAACCACACCCACACCCCCTTGGGCCTCCCTTCAATATTTTATTATTTACAGTAGAACATTTTTACCCCCAATGTTTTTTTGGCCCACTGATTTGAGGGGCCAAGGAAAAGAGACCCTCCAAAAAATTTTATAACTTTTAAAAAGACTTTATTTTCTCAAATTTTAATTAATTACATAAAATCACTTTATAGGTTCTTCTCTCACTTTTTTCAATATAATTTTATTATAATTGAGGGTTTACAACTCTTGATTTGATCCTCATTATTAATTCTACATATCTAACCTTTTTGAGATATTGATAATGCATGTCTTGAATAAAAATAAGTAATTTTTTCATTTAATAATAAGCGTATAATTGGTAAAACATATTATTATATATCCTTCTTTTTTTTCTTTCTGTGCCTCAACCAAACAAGGTCTATTAAACAACCCTCTTTTCCTTTCCCTTAATAAAATTTGATTATCCAAACAAGGCTCAACTTTTTCTTTCCTTTCCCTTACTTTCCCTTCATTTCCCCTCCCTGCCCTTCTTTTACTGCTCCTCCTAGTTTTGGATCCAAACACTGTTAAAGTCAAAATCCACCACCGCATTCAAGGGTACATTTAATGGATGATAATTATCTTACGTGTACAAATCATATAAAATTTAAGCATTTGTAAGTTTTCTAGTATCTTCAATTGTCAAGGGGTAGGCCCACATCAGATTAATCTGATTGTATAAGGGCAGGGCCTTCTTTTTTTATTTTTAGAAAAGGGATCAAAACTTGTTTTTTGCTCCCTCTATTGAGAGATCAGCAGTCTTCCTACCATCCTACAAGCCTACTACATATCCGATGAGGGACTAAACTCACCGGTGGGCCCATAACAGACTCCACTAGCTGAATTCTTGACACCCTTGTTAGGGGTCACGGGGTGAATGCCCCACTCCGAAAATCCACCCCACACAATAGTGGCCCCAAGATCAGCTCTGATACCACTTGTCGGGTGATGGACTGACACCCCAAAAGATTAATCTAATGGGTAGGTTTCTCCAATCCACTTATATACCCAAGAACTCCTTGCCAAATATCCGATGTGGGACTAAACTCGTCAATGGGGCCATGACAGACTCTAATGAAGATCACTATTTAATTTTATCTATTGAATCCATGTGCAAGATAAGTAACACTAGATGAAAGACAGAATATCTTAGAAAATATGAAAAAATGATAATAAGGCAGGAGTTCCTCATCATTTAAAAATGATGTCGTCATATAATTATTTTGATAAGTCAAATTTCTTGAATTTGATATGTGCATTGACACATGCCACACCTAAAACAAATAGACAAATAAAATAGATGCAAAAAATAACAAGATCCACAAGGTCAATTTACACCGTAAAAACTCAAGTTCACTGGTTACTTTGACAACTCACAAACATAACAAACTTGTACTTTGAACGATTGCAAAAAAGATATTTGCAAAATATGCAGTTACTTTTGTCATTCAAAAGATAAACAATGACATAGCCAGGTATATTCAATTATAAGTAAAATCCATACAGTCCTATCAGTTGCAATACGAAATGTTCCAGGAACAGAAACACCAGCCCCACCCCCCCATGGTAATACCATCCAGAATAGCCACCTGAACAGAACAAGGAAATTCCAAATCAGGACCAAAGCATGACGATAAATAAGATCGGCAATGACAAAGTATAAGAAAGAGTTTTCATTTGAAAGTCCATATGGTATATCACAATAATAGTTCTAAATTACAACATAATCAGCAGAAATTCTATCCTTAATTTCTCATATAATCATATTGAATCAAATATTGCATCACCAAAAAAATTGTAAGATGAGTAACCTTTTGGAAGCCTTTTATTCATAGGAATCCAATTCAAAAGACAGCATTCCAACAAAATAAAATCTGATTCCAGAATAATGAGCAATCTTAATCTCTCCACCTCGAATAGAGGGAGGACTCCTAATTAATCCAAATGGAAACATAATGTAAATGATCCTTATCACATCATCCAGTAATTAATCTTTTTTTGTAAGAGAAACAGAGAAAACCATACGTCCTTGCTATATTTTCAAGGAAACATCTGACATCCATATTCCCATGCAACTATCTTTCGAAACTCTCATATTTCTTTTGTTTTACTTACTCCCTTTCCAAATCAACTCTCAACAACTAATACATGGTTGAATATGTACTATGATTTACAGCCAAGTTGACAGCTTTCACCAAAGAATTCTGAAAAAAAAACAACGTGGAATATGATATAATGTCATAATTTCAGCTCAACCTTCAAAAGATGGCAGCACTACTCACAAAAGCACTAGCTCTCAAACTTAAAGGATAAGAGAAAAATCTTTCTCAGAAGGAAACTTAGAGACAAGCCAATCAAATTTATGAACTCACATGCGGCTTCAAATATGTGCCTAGGATATAAATAAACAGGTATAAATTCCTGAAAAAATCCTTGCAGTCTTCCACCTTCCCTGCATCAGAATCAGCTACAAGTAAGAAGATAGATCACCTAGCATGGCAAAACAATACACATGAAGATAATCACATAAACAATTCTGAGCAACGCAAAAATGATTAACCCTGGTAAACATGAGGAGAAACCAGTCATTATTATCACTTAGGGGTCGTTTGGCTCGCGGTAATGTGAAAGCATTACCGGGAATCTGGCGGTAATGTGAAAACATTACATGTTTGGTTACTGTAGCAATGGTAATGTGAATGGTAATGTGAGATTACCAATATAGTGAAATATTACCAAATGATGTGGTAATCTGATTACCACCAAAATAGGTGGTAATCCAGATTACCAGGTTTGTGGTAATCTGGAAATTTTGTTTTTTCCAATTATACCCCCACTTATTTAACCTAATTTCATATTATACTTATTATCAAAACCCTAGTTTTGTTCCATTTTTATTAAAATATTTATAACATAATATATATATATATATATATATATAATTATTTATTTATCTAAATAATTTAAATTAAAATTTTTAAAATTTTATATGTTGAGGTATTTGGGTAAATTTATTTAATATATATATATTTAATTATATATATATATATATTATGTTAATAATTATTTATTTATCTAAATATTTTAAATTAAAAATTTTCAAATTTTATATGTAGGGGTATTTAGATAAATTTGATATATTACTGAGGTGATTACCATGACTAACCAAACATGGTAATGAAAGATTACTAGTAATATAAGTTCTCAACCAAACACAGTAATCTCACATTGCCACAACATTCCCGGATATATAATATTCCTGACCTCATTACCATGGTAATCTTATTACCGTAGTAATATATCATTACCACGAATCAAACGCCCCCTTAGTAATATCTATAATATCTATGCATGGTATAACATTCTCCAAGGAAATCATAGTACATAAGAGGAAAAATTGTCAATTTGTACCAAATGCAAAAAAAAAACACACACACACACACAAAATACATTTAGGCTTGGCCAGCTGCATGAATTGTCATTAAAGGGCCGTTTGTTTCACCGAAGTGGGCACTAAAGTCGCCGAGGTGGCCACTTCCAAGCCACTTCGGTATGTTTGTTTCACTGATTTGGACCCGGAAGTGATGATGTGACAACTTCTGAGTTTGGCCACTTCGGTGTCTGACTTTAGCTAGAAAAATCCTGAAGTCATGACTTCAGCCTCCCACTTCAGCCCACTTTGAATTATTTTTTAATGATAAATAAAATAATTATTACCATGGTAATAAAATAATTAAATCACTACTCTCACTAATTAATAATTAAGCATAATATATTACCCGATTTAATTTAATTTAATAGCATGGTATTAAATTAATTATGTGGTGTGCAAAGTTTTTAATTTAATAAATAAATTATTTATTACCATCGTAATAAAGTAATTAAATCATTTAATTAAATCATATGATGTAATTAAACAAGTGTGAAAAGCATGAAGGGGTAACTTTATCCCTCACCGAAAAGTAATGAAGTGAGATTTTTCAAATACCTACTTCAACCATCCAAACACAGGAAGTGGTCTGCGAAGTCCAGTTTTCAGCTTAAACCAAACACACTGAAGTGGATAGTTCCAGTTGAACTGTTCACTTCCACCGAAGTGCCACTTCCAGACTTCCACCACTTCGGCAATTCACTTCCGAACCAAACGGCCCCTCAATGCTTTTGCTATTCATATAAACTTGAGTGTATCCAGCACCGAACCTCCATTTTCACCAGAATTGCATACTTCATCATTCAAAGTATATCCCCAAGTGTATCCAGCATCAAAGGTCTATTAGCACCTCTCAACAAGCACTTGTGCTATTGAAAGGAAATCCTTGAGTATATCCAGCGTCAAATCTGCATTTCAACCACTTTTTGCAAGAAGCAAACAGTGTAACTAAAAAAAATCCTATTTTTCTTGCTAAATCAACGTAAATGATTTTGCACTAGGAGCAATCATTTTGCTGGCGCACTAGTTATCCTTTGCAAGTATGATTTCCTTTGCAATCATTTTGTAGTCACTTGGGTATTTTAAACTCAAACTTCATAGGAAGACTTAAAACATCTTACCTCCCACACCTCCAACTAGACCACAAGCAGCATTGCAACCACTTAGCCATATGCATGCATGATTGAATTACAGTTTTAAGATAGCATCACAAAACCAAAATTCTCCATGACGGTGGAAAAGCAGAAGAGTGTGAGTCTTACTTCACTTAAGAAGCCAAGTGGAAAAACAAAGTGTAAGGCTTAGTTCACTTAGCAAGTCAAAATAATTCTTTTTAATAAAAGGAAAAAATAATAATAACTGACCTTCGTTCAGCAGCCGATACAGGTTGACAACATCCCCGCCAGCACAAAATGCTCTTCCACTGCCCTACATGATTAATGAATTCAAAAGACAGTATTTCAGTCTTTCTTAAAGAACTAGCACAGAAGAAAGAAGAGGGAAGAATAGAATAGAAATCAAGGGTGTCCCAGAATACAAATCAGTAGGAACCTTCATCATGACAAACCCAATGTCAGAATTGTCCTCCCACGATTCATACAGCTTCTTCAACCGAAGTGCCTTCACGACAAAAGAAAGGGGCATCAACCCCTTCAAGCCGTTGAGAAAAATAATCAAACAGCAAACGTGAGGGAAAAAACAGCGAATGAAGTACCATGGTGGTGGTGAGAGCATTGAGAGCAGATGGTCGGTTAAGGATCGCGGCCCGGGCGCTGGCTTTGCCTTCCACGAGTACCTGAGACCAGTATATCGAAAAATGATTGAGAGAGGGATTACAGAGATAGAAGAAGTACAGACATAGGAGAAGAGGAACTGGCCTGATTTTGCAGATCATCTTCTTGAGCAGCAGTGGTATCAACGGAGAGGGTTCGGGAAGACTGGAGGAAGCGCAGAGCGGGGATGGGGCGGCGAGCCAATAGCAGAGTCTTGAGGTTTCGCATTTCTACACGACGGGAAGAAGGGAATAGCCAGGGCTAGCGGAGCTTAAGCACGAGAGATCGGACTAATTTAGACGAGTTCTCATTTTTGCAGATGAGCGCCGTGGCGGCGGGTCCAAGAGAGAGAGACGCGGCCACGTCAGGCGCAGAGAGAGAGAGAGACAGAGAGAGAGAGTGAGAGAGAGCTCAGAAAGAGGGTTATGATAAAGTAAAACCCTGGAAGAAGGGCCGGTGTTGGTTTCGCCTAAAAATTAATATTTATTTTATTTACAAAAATAATGAAAATATAAGAATATATATTTATTAGTCAAAATTGTCAAAAAACCCCTAAATTTGCAATATGACAAAAAACAACCCGTTAATTTCGCAATATATAAAAACCCCTTCTTTTTAAAGACAATGCTTTCTAACCTCCAAAGCTTATAATGATGGTTAATAAAGTTATTTTTGAATTTTATGAACGAAATTGCCCTTTACATGGGAAGTCGTGGCGCTCCAATCATTTTGCCGGTTTGAGCTCGAAGGAACTCCACCTCCCAATCTCCATCTTCATTACCGATTGATCCCAATTCAGGTACCTCTCTCTTTCTCTGTCTCTCTGTGTCTCTTTCTTAAGGTTCGTTTTTCTCTAACGTAGTGTAGGGTTTGGCCAATGGATGAGGCCTGTGGCCTCGATCTCAACTCCCAGGGTGACCCCCGGAACCATCCCTGACTGATCCGGTGGAAGCCCTAGCCACGACCCCTTCAGCTTTGGAAGAAGCTGATCGTGCTGATGCCGGATGTAAGTGGCAGCGTGCTGAAATTGATGGTTAACAGGAAGATGGGATGATCTGAAGATGGAGATGGTAGAAGGGAGAAGTTTGGAGTGCGGTGAAGTGGTGACAGGAGTTCGTGTTGGCAATGGAGAGGTTGGTGATGTTGATTGGCTGGAAAATGATGGATCTTGTGATGACGTGGAGATGGTAGTTAATGTTCGTGGTGGTGAGGTTGGGAGTGCTGCTGGGAAAGTTGTTTATGGGTTGGAGATCAGTGATCAAGTTGAAAAAATTGAGGAAGGAAAGAGTCGAGGGTTTTTGTTTAAAAAAATATGTCTCAATTTAAATATTGTGGTTTCTGTTTAAGAAACTCAGTCTCTGTTTAACAAGTGATATCTTTCTGTTTAAAAATTGAGGGTTCTGTTTAAAAACCTATGTCTCCGTTTAAATATTGCGGTTTCCGTTTAAGAAACTCGGTCTCTGTTTAACAAGTGATATCTCTGTTCAAGAATTGAGGTTTCTGTTTTAAAACTTATATTTTCGCCTAAAAATTTGTTAATACTGCTGAATGTGTTGTTATTGTCACAGACTTGTGATTATGGCGGTAAACCTAGTTAATGGCGATGCTACTTGACACCGGTAGTGGAAACCTTGGCTGAATTCCGACGACAACATCATTTGATAGGGTTTTTGGAAATTAAGATGAACAACCAAGAACAACAAGTTTTGAGGAAATCATAATTTTATTAGGGTTTAGAAGAATAGTATATGATATATACCGTGCAGCTTCGAGGGCGTTGCCACCGAACCCCCACTGGGGGCGTCTCCGCCCCCTGAACCCCCAGGCCGGGACGCGTCGCCCTTGGACCCCTGACTCGCTGACCGGGTAGCGAGACCCCTGTACAGCTCTGCAAAGCGCAACATAGTCGACTCGCCACAAATTGAAGACTTAATTCAAGGCATTATAGACAGTTTTGTTTTATTTTATATTTTCATGTGTACACGATCAAAATAAATTTTCGATTGTTATAATTTGTTTAATGTTTATAATGTACGTTTCCCCTTTCATTTGATATGGTTGCAGTTTTACAAATGAAATTTTCGTTTAAAAAATGAGTTTTAGTTTAAAAAAGTATGTTTCCATTTAAATATTGCGATTTCTGTTTAAGAAACTCGGTCTCTATTTAACAAGTGATATCTCTCTGTTTAAGAATTGAGGTTTTCGTTTAAAAACTTATATTTCTGCTTAAAAATTTATGAATAGTGCTGAATTTATTTTAGATATTTAAATAAACTTCAAAATTTTAATTCTGTTTTATTTAAAAAATTTTAAAATTCAATAAATATTATTATATAATAAAATTTTGTTTATTCATATATTACTATCAAATATTCTGACATTCATAAAAATTAATTTAACATTCATTTCAATTTAACAGGTGAGTTGGAGTGGAGATGAACAATGGTAGTCTTCGTCCATGCCACTGGTCCATCTTTGTCTGCTTTGCATAGGATGAAATTTGGTTTAATTAAAATAAAAATAAGTATATACGCTAGAAAAACAGATAGTTTCCGGTGAGAAGACAATCTATTGCACAGATTAGAAGTCCCCCTAACAGTCGCAACTCAGAGGTCAACTTTGCACCACGCCGAGAAGCAATTATTGCACAGCGGAAAGCAAGGCATCAACAAGGCCTGGGTGACACATTTATCTGGACCAGATCGTGGTGGATCTGCAAGAATTTCCAATTTAAGGAAAAGCCTTGGGCCCAGCCCACCCAGAATGGGTGCTTAATTCATGTAGTTACGTGGCTTGTGGTTTCATCATAGAAAATAGGCGGCCTGCCTGCCTACGTGTGCGGATCGGAGCCAGAAGGCCACTTTCGAGAATAGTGATCCACCACCTCTCTGCTCCACACCCTCTTCTCCTTCCCAATTCCCCTCACTCTACAAAGCTATGGCTCTGGCTCTGGCATCGGCCTTTTCGCTGTACATCCACGCCCCTGCTATCCAATTGCGCCCCTGCTCTCCACGCGTTCGATGCTCCACTCCAAGAGTTTTCGCCTGCTGTACCTCGGGTGGGTTTATTCCCAATCTGGTATTTCACCGAGCATCCCTCCTGCCCGCCTCATACCCACATGTCCTATTTACAGGTCAAATGAAGTGGCAAAAGACACTCGTCTCCGCATTGGCTGCCACTGCCATAAGCTTCTGCTGCCCCGGGCTATTTCCGGCCGTGGCTGACCTCAATAAGTTTGAAGCAGAGCTTCGTGGAGAGTTCGGAATTGGTTCAGCTGCTCAGTTCGGCTCCGCCGACCTCAGGTTTGGTTTACTTCTTATTTATTTAAAACCTCCTTTCGGATTCAGCTTCAGGCTATTCGGGTCTTCTCTTTTATGGTGTCTTCTTGTTGATCAGGAGGGTGGTTCATGTCAATGAAAACTTCAGGTTGTCGTTTCTCTTTTTGCAATTTATTCGTTCTTTCTTTTGCTGTTTGATTATATTTTCTTTCACTTCTACTGAAGTCCATGTTTGGGTTGAATCTCCAAAACTTCATTACTATATATATATATATATATATATATATATATATATATATATATATAGAAGTTGGTAGACGTTTAATCCGGGTTTCGAGGGGATGAAGCCCCCTTCAACCCCATGCCCGATCCCATTAATTGGTGCATACCCAAACATTGGTATGTACCAAAAAGGGTGTGATCCCTACTCCTTGGCATTCTCATACTTAAGCCATGCAACAAACTTGGCTTTACAATTCAAGATGGGCTTACTAAGTGGAAACTTTTACATGGTTGAAAACCCGGTGAACTCCTCCTTATACTGAACCTTTGTTTTAAAGAATTTGGTTTATCCGTTTTTCGAAATCTGGTGTAACGCTTATGCCAGTCCAACCAATTGACAGTTTCTGTAGCTCATCTGGCTTTATTCACCATCAGCTAGAAGTAGCACCATAAATCCCTCTGCCCTCTTTTCAAGTTGAACTTTCTAAGGATGTTCTTTTTCCTTCCTATGATTGTAGGTTTTAAGCGTCTTTATGTTAGTTTGATCCGGATTTATCATTCTTTCTAATGATATTCTTTTTCCTTCCTATGATCGTAGGTAATTAGCATGTATATATTGGTTGATCCTGATTTATCATAACTAGATCATGGATGATTTTTTTTATGCGAACTGCTGTTACGTAGTTCACATGAACTGCTGATTTAATCTGAAGTGAACCAAAACTAATGTTCATGTCTAATCCATAATCCACAAGTCTATGTAATTGGAAGTAACTAATTAGACTCAGGGCATATGTGTATTACAGTGTCTAATCAATATTATCAGTTTGCTGCAGGCGTGCTAACTTCACTTCTGCTGATATGCGGGAATCTGACTTCAGTGGTTGCACATTTAATGGAGCTTATCTGGAAAAGGCTGTTGCTTATAAAGCCAATTTTACAGGTATGTAGGGTACCATCACCTTCTTAAACAATGGTATTTTGTGTAACAAAGAATTTTGTCTTCTACATTCTTTCTCTATTTCTTTTCATCTATTTTAGGGAGCTGTAATTTTCCTTTCCTGTTTCCTAAGAACACGGATCAAGTGGATCTACCAAGTTCACTATGTGCTTTGCTAAAGAACCAGATTTGGCAGTTTGCTTGGTTTTATGCTAGTTTATGCTAAAAATTTATTTTTGCTAAGCAAGCATAATGAGATTATGTTTATATGCATATTCAATTTTAACAAAAATTTACATGATTGTTAAGCACCAGCTCACTTGCATTGTTGCAGGCAGCAGCTGATTCTTTTTCTGGTTTTCTACAATATAATGCAGGTGCTGATTTGAGTGATACCCTGATGGATCGCATGGTAAAGACTATTGGATTATATCACTACTTGTTTTTCCTTATTTGTTTATTTTTCTCCCTTTTATCCTTTAAAACTTGAAGCATCTTCTGTATTATGATCTTTTAAGAAGCAAGGCCTGTGTGTTTATAGGATGCTTTTATTATAGTTGATCAAGTAAGTTAGATGAATACTCCCTTATCAGTACACAATTCATGTTTCAAATTTTCATTTTCAATGGGTCTTTAAAGGATCTAAAGGTATAAATAGTGTTCTTGGTTAATACGATCTATTAGGGATCAGTGAATCATGCAGGGGATTCCTTTTTAGCCTTCTATTGTTCATCAGCAATCACTGATATGTTAAAATTTCCAGCGAGGAAAGTTTGCTGTATTATGATATGATGGTTTCCACCTTTTCTTTTACTCTGAAGTAGGACCAAGTGGGCCATAAGAAGTAAATTAAGATCTGAAATGTTTCTTGTCAGGTTCTTAATGACGCCAATTTCACAAATGCTGTGCTTGTTAGATCAGTTCTCACTCGTAGTGATCTTGGCGGTGCAATCGTTGAAGGTGCTGATTTCAGTGATGCTGTCTTGGATCTTCCACAAAAACAGGTTTGTTTATTTGAAGGAGTTTTGGGCATCTCCAAAGCTGAAAAGAAGATGCATATTATTTTATTATTTTATTATTTTTTGATAAAAGATATTTAGTCATTTGGGTAAATTACATCCATGGCCACAAAATTTTTAGGTTAATAATACTATGACCTAAAAACTATTTAACTTAATACAAAACAAATAGAACTTTACTCCGGAGTCATGTAAAGTCAAAATAGACTCTTTCTGGTGAGCAAGCACACGTGCCATGACATGTATGACGAGTTAGTGCCACATGTTTTATGGGTTTTGGGTTAAGAAAAATAGTTTTTTAGCCATACGTTTTAAATCTAAAACTTTTGTAGCCATGGTATGATTTAATTTACATGAAACGTGTGCTCACTCACTGGAAACAATTTATTTTCACTTTCCGTACGCTCGAAGTGAAGTTTTATGGGTTTTGTTAAGAAAAATAGTTTTTTGGCCATAGTGTTATAAACCTAAAACTTATGTGGCTATGGGTGTAATTACCATTAGTGATTTGGATGGTTTATTTGCGGGTGACCATGCCATATATCACGTCTCCAATAACCATGAAATCATATCAACGCTTCCCAACTTTGAAGATCTTCCAATAATTATTTATTATAATAACTTATAATTTTAAAAATTTTAATTTAATACTTAATTAATATCATATAATCTCATATATTTTTTTTTTAATTTAGAATAATAAAATAATAATATTTAATCAATTCATATTTTCTTTCAACTCTTTTTTTTTTGAGTTTGTATGTTTTCCTATCCTGTTTAATAGCTTATTTAAAAAATAGTGCACTTTTGTTCTTTCTACTATTAGTCTATTTTTTAATTATAAGTAAATGGTTTTAAAATTTGTTTATAAGCGTTTTTTTTTTGTTTTTTAGCTTTTGCTGGCAAGTTTAGAATGTGTATCCATTTAGGTGATGACGATGGTTGTAGAACAAACATCATCTATAAGTATTTATTGAAAAAAAGAGAGTAAAAATTAGTTTTTATTAAATAAGTTAGAGGGTTCATTTGGAAATTAGTTTTAGATCTTTACTCAGCTTGAGTTGCCCCTACATTAATTATCTTATCATTTTTCAAAACGACTGTAGAATATGCTGGATTTTTCAAGTTTTGTACTTTTCTTTGATGTGTATTATGTAATCGGTTCCTTTGATGTGCAATTGGTTTAGGTATTTAATCAACTTTTACTTTGAAATGCTTAGGATAACAAAGGTTCTTCAAAGAGAGGCCAAACAATAAGCCCATATACATATTGTCGATATTGTCAGGAGTAAATATTGGGGCTTCGTTCTTTCCACCTTCGGTATTGTAAAGATTTTAATGTGCGATTTTGTTATTCGCATTTCCTCTTTCCACAACATCTACAAGTTGGTTGGCACCTAGTTGCTTAATGAGTTAAAATTAGAACTCCATTTGGTTATACAACCTTAAAGAATTTTAGGATGCATTAAATTCTTCTCCTAAGGGTGTAAAATAGGAGATTATGCTTACTAGAGGTAAGTGGGAAGGAAAAACTCACTGAATGTGAAAAGATGAAGTATAGCTCTTGCCTTTCAAATCATTACTCTATGTTCACTCCTTTCCAATATCTCCTTTCATTTATCTGCTCTACCTGTCCTAAATTTGTCTTATTGGCCTTCAGTTTGAGGATTACCCCCAAATATCCAATGGCTACATGATTTTGTGGATACAGATGGTTCTATTTACGCTAGCAGATTGTGTGATGAGTCATGCTTTAATTGGCACATGAGACTCCCTACAGTTTTGCCCCTGTTGAACAGTTTCATTATTACTTTCTTTTGTTTTGATAATTAGTGTAACAGACATCACTTATAACTCTACAAAATGCTTCCTTTACCAAATATGTTCCATCTTTTAACATGTGACATTTTTTGCTGGCGACGATGAATCACCCCATAATCTAAACTGCTCCCAGATAAGAGCTATGTTTGCAGTGCGAGTTCTAAGTTCTAACCTCAAGCATTGCATTTTTATTTTTTTTTCTTTGGAGTGAAGGTATATGCTTGTGTTTCAGATATTATGCACACCACATGGCAGAACTCTGAGGGGTTACCATTTTCAGCAAGCACCTCATTAACAGCAGTGATATAGGCGGATTCTCAGCTATGGAAAATTTCTTTTTTTTAATCCCATTCAGTCTGTCCATCAAATTTTTTTTTTACAGGCACTGTGTAAATATGCCAGTGGGACCAACCCAACAACAGGAGTGAGTACAAGGAAGAGCCTTGGATGTGGAAATAGTCGCCGAAGTGCCTATGGGAGCCCCTCTTCTCCTCTTCTCAGTGCACCACCACAGAAGCTACTTGATCAGGATGGGTTCTGTGATCAATCTACCGGTCTTTGTGATGCAAACTGAAGGACCTCCGTGAAAATCAAGCACATGGTGTATGTGTATATATATGACTTGAGGGAAAGCATTCAGCTGTGGTGATCATTGAATTTCTTGATGTCTTGCTAGTGTAATACGTGGTTTTTGGCTTGTCTTGGTTTTACCGTGGTCCATCACTTACAATATTTTGTTGCAAAGGTCTTCAACATTGTCTTGTCCTTCCCAGAGTTTCATCTGGCTAAAGTTTACTTCATTAAACTAATCCAAATTGATTTTATTTTTCTGATTAATAGCAGAAATTTAAATAATTAATCTCATTCATGTTGATATGCAGCAGTGGATGATGTTAAATCAGCAGATCTTCAGCGCAGCAATATGAAGAATAGCTGTTAATTCTGCAGATTTTCGGCACATCAACCTGGAAAAACAGCAGCAGAGAGCACTCCTTTCTCCTACTTAAACTAACTGCTAACAACTAATTATACACCTTGCACAACTTGCACATGTGGCGAGGAACATAAACACGTGGCATCCAGCCTGGCAAAACAGAATAAGCTTTCTTCTCCTTTTTTATCTTATCTCTTCTTCTCCTATAGAGCTTCAAGGAGCTTCAAGGCTTCACATAACCGTCACAAAATCACCAACAATTAATTAAAACCTCACAGCTTCACCAGAAATTAAACAACCTTTAAGTCTAATAGATGATAATTGTTGGATTAGTCCATCAAATTACCATTCATATGAATACATAAATAATATTATATTCTTATAGTTTTGTTTTAATAAATATTTAACATGCTGAGGTGTGTATGAATAATTTTCAGCTGATAAAAGACAACATAGGACCTAGACACTGCCCTAATTGCGCGGGTAACAATAATCAAATCATCTGCAAAAAGCAAATGATTGAAGTTGGAAATTTGTCTGTTATCAAACCCTAGAATGGAGTTTAATCTCAAAGCATGATTGACAAGATTGGAAAGATTTTGAGAGACATGGATAAAGAGATATGGGGAAATACCTCTAAAAGCTTTAATTCAATTTGAAGACTAACTGTTAATCAAAAAGAAAAGCCAGTGGAATAAGGACAGAATCTGCTTGATTTTGTTTTGGTTTTTATGTTTTCATAACAAGTTTTGGAAATAAAAAAAATAAAGAATCTGTTTGAATGATAGTGTTTTGAAAACAGATTTAAAAACAAAACCTCTAATCCAAGCTATCTATGACTCAAGGCATTCCGTTTTTCCTTAGCATAGCAAGAACACCATTCCATTCTAATGTATCACAAGTATTTTTTAAGTCAGCTTTAATCATCATCCTAGGATAGGAAAAGGTATCCCTTTCAATGGAATGAGCAACCTTTTGGATGGCCACAAGATTGTCAACAAAATTATATGGGTATGGGTATAGTACCCATACCCATACCTGCACAATATATATATATAACTAATTAGAATAGTCTGAATGAGTTATTTATTCAATCACCATAAAAATATCATATCAAGAGTATAGATAGATGTTTCAGATTTGTGAGTGAAAAAAACGAAACTTTTTTTCAATCTTTTCATTTCTAATGAATATTATTTATTTTATAATAATATTTATATTTTATTAATTCTTACATATTACATTATTAGATACAAGTCTTTTAAGTATATTGCATAAAAAAATGAAGGATAACATCAAAATTTTTAAAATTTAGAAATAACAACAAAAAAAGAAACTAGACTACTCTTTTTTGAAGTCTTATCAATTTTTTGAAACTATGAATATGACTCTTTTCATTTATATAACTTAAAAATATTTGAAAAAACAGATAACTATGTTTTGACATTATAAAACGATAACTATTTTGAAAAAAAATTTCCCGAAATGTTTTGTATTTCAGAATAAAGGGAAAACAGATAGAAAAAAAATCATATTTTGGTTAACTATAGCAGGTAATGGGGACTAGTATAGAGATATGAAAACCCAACGATTATGGAGATGGAGATAAAGTTGTAACTCAAAGAATATGAGAACATGAATGGGTAATTTTTTACAATGCGGGTACGGAGATGAGTATTGTAGTACCTTACCCAAACCCTACCAATTGCCATCCCTGCATGAAAATCCATATTAAACAAAAAAAAAAAAAAAGAATTCCTAGTAATGCTTAATAATCACTGCATACAGAGATCACACGAAGAAGTTATAAAATAACCAATGACTGTTCCTATAGAAGAGCACAAAGCATGATCAACTAGACACGCATTGGACAGAATGCACTAAAAACAGCATGTAAATGCAGGTTGAGCAAGTGGCACCCCTCTTGGTTCAAACCAAATCTTAACAATGATAAAGTTCATGAAATATATAGCAAAATAATGTCACAACTAATTAGTCAGTTTATGTTTATAAATAAAACCAACGAACATGTGGCCAAAGCCAACACTGTCTGAACTTGATGAAAGTAGAACAACGATCTTCACAATATGGTTCCACATAATTATGTGAAATGCCCTTACAAACATTGCTTACAACCCAACAACATTATAAAAACTTATACCCAAAAAAAAATGTCAGATGTACAATATCATATACAACAAAATAACAGCTAGATCATACGAATGTGGGGAATAATCACCAGTGAGAATTATAATAAATTTCATGAAATAGAAATCACATGAAAGATGCAATATTACAGAGCAGAAAAGCAGGTCATTTCGAGTTAGATCAGGATCAGAAAAGCATCACCAATGCTAAAAAAGGAATTACACTAATATACCTCTAATTTGGAAAATTGATGCCTTGCAAAGATCCACGAGCGATCGAAACATCAGGCAACAATCACTTTGTGCCTCATAGTACCAAGATAAATCACAAAGTTGAACTTCACTGCTTGCTCGAATAATTGAGAGAAATGGTTGACTTCAATGTTTACTTTGTCTATTCCAGCAGGTTTCAATTCATCCCCGAAGACTTGTTTCTCTTACTATATTAGGAAAAATACAAAGAACAATCTAACATTTTCATAAAGCTGGAAAAGCATTCACTGATTATTAAAATATCACAGTGAATTATCAGCCAAGTACAGATCCAACATATAGCAATGTCTAGTAAGAGTTTCAGGCCCAAGATTAAAAAATTTCGAATAGAATTTTACATAGAATTGCGTTGTTGATAAGAATAGACAACAAAAATAGCTTGCTAAGTAAAATCAAAGCAGCAAAAGAAAATGAAACAGCTTATCATCTGTAAAGCAGGAATCACATATATTTCCAAGCTAAAAGGACATATTTGGATCAAAACGCAGTCAAGACCAAACAATCAATCAAGAAAAGGAAATCCCGTAAAATTGTTAAAAAACTGAACTTTCATAGGACATCAGGAAAAATCAAGTATTTAGTCAACATGCATTGAAAAACGAAATTCCACACAAGTAGACAGCGAAAGAATAACTATACAAACAGGTAGACACTATACTATAATACCACCGAAAGTTTGAACGGGTAATTTTTGGGTAGGGTCGCAGTTTGGCTCTTTTTCACTTTGGGTACTGAATTTTGATTTGTATCTTTTTAGTCACGAGACTTTGATTTTTAACTTCCGGGAAGTCACGGTCCGTTTTCCGGCGAACTTTGCCCACGTGGCGGTCGGCAAGTCTACGTCGGCGCTGGCGGGAGCGTCCAACTATGCCACATATGCTGCTTTCCACGTCCAAAGGTCATCTTTCCACCTCAGCATGCCACGTCAGCAAAGAAAGAAACCTACTGCAAAGAGCCAAACTGAGGTGGAAGGATGACGTGGCATGCTGAGGTGAAAGGATGACCTTTAGACATGGAAAGCAGCATATGTGGCATAGTTGGACGCTCCCGAGTCAACGCTGACGTGGACTTGCCGACCGCCACGTGGGCAAAGTTCGCAGGAAAACGGAGCAAGTGACCTCCCGGAAGTTAAAAATCAAAGTCCGGTGACTAAAAAGATACAAATCAAAATTCAGCACCCAAAGTGAAAAAGAGCCAAACTTCGGTACCCTACCCAAAAAATTACCCCGTACTTAAAACAATAAACAAAGTAATAATCCCGAAAAGGTATGGCCACATCTTACTTTTAAATAAAGATTCAAAAAAAAATATTTGTGCAAAAATACCAACATTAACTAGAATAAGCATCTATGTGAACTAAAAAGAAACATGACCATTTATTTTTTTCATTGCAAAAGAATTTCAATTTAAACCAAAAATGCCAAAAATGAAAACATAATGATTTAAAAAGCCTGAATTATGGCAAAAGATCAAGAATGATACTGAAAATCCCTTGCAAGATTAAAATTTTTAAAAGAAACTATGCTTATAATTACATTCATAAAGGTAAGCTTCACTAAAAAGAATGATATATTTACACGCACTCCGATTACCATAAATATTATAACAAAGGTACTTAGGGAATTGAGTTTTAAAAATACCTAAAAGATGCATCACATATTACCTTGTCATTCCACAATATAAAGACCATAAAATATGTTTGTCGTTAGCATGAGGTCACCAGAATATGAATGGACACAAATGATTTAAATAACATACATACACAGATAAGGCTGCTCAAAACCAACAAAAATTCACTGCTTCTGCTAAGATTGTACAATATATTTGTTCAATTATTGAGCTAAAATTGGCTAATATCAAAGTGTATTTCAATCAACAACATAGAAATATGCCATTTCATGAAATACTCATAACATCCATGTTTGGAACTTAATGGACTGATAGTTATCATAGCAAACACTCAGATACTAAATAGATTGGCTCACTTATTGCTGCCACCATTTGGTTCATCTGGAAAGCAAGATGCAACTATATATTCAAAGACACACAACATAACTTCAGTTTGATCCCTACAAATAAAGGAAGGCTGCAAATTTCTGAATGAGGATGTTCTTACTAAATCCTAGCTCTCGGGCTTGCTTTTGTTTTCTGAAAAGGAGGATGAGAAGGAGGAGGGTGTGCAGGAAAAAGAGAAGAGGAAGGGGGTGAGAAAGGGGGTGGGCACTAACTACGGAATGTTAAATGCAGGGTGCTGCCACATCCACATGGACTCAAGTTTACTTGCTGAGATCATGGCAATGCAGGATGCACACCCATGCCTGTGCTTGCCGGTTGAAGATTGTTAGTGCCTTACCGATTGTGCAAGACACTTTAAGCTCTAAACCACACAAGAAGTTGCTCCAACTGGCACATAAAGCAGGAGCTAATGAAAACACAGCCACCACTTTTCGAAGCTGGAAACACAGACGTTGATTGGATTTCAAGACACTGAAAATCTTTTTGATTGGCTGGGGGCCCTTGGGAGAAGATCTACAACTTTGTCATTTTTATCACAAGGGAATAAAGCTCCTGAGATGGCTCATGAAGACAGCCAATAGAACTAGTTTTTACTTTTAATTTAGCACTCCTGAGCCATGTTTAGATTTTCTCACACTTTTGTCGCTCCTTAAAAATAAAAAAAATAAGTGAAACCTACAAATCCAGAGGAGATTAGAAAATGCACTAAAAAATTAAAAATAAACTCCTCACGCCAACATGCAGCAATTAAGAAAACAACATGTACCAAATCAACAACCTACGTACTCTAAAAATAAATTACTCA
This sequence comes from Dioscorea dumetorum, assembly GCA_902712375.1. Taxonomy (NCBI): domain Eukaryota; kingdom Viridiplantae; phylum Streptophyta; class Magnoliopsida; order Dioscoreales; family Dioscoreaceae; genus Dioscorea; species Dioscorea dumetorum. The sequence goes on from CACTHL010000435.1 coordinate 75,778, forward strand.
AGTGATATACTATACAAAACTGTGTAAGAAATTCAATCCAAAATGTTGTGATTGAGCTATTATGCTTGAATATAAATAAGATTAGTACTTATTCGTCACAAGAACAAAAGCAGCAAAGCAACAACTTAATTATAAAAATAACAAATACATAATTCATGAGTGATGTGTGTAACAGTGCAAAAAGGTTAATCCACAATTTGCCTGAGATATTATAGCCAAATGAAATAATAAGAATACCAATTGTCTTTTACAAGAGCAAATGAGTGAAGAAGAATGTTGAAGGCCAGGAGAAGACCATCATTGTTCGTGAATTGGAGCACAATTAATCAGTAGGGTAAGAAACTACCCCAAGGAAAAAAATTATGAGACCATAAATATATTCATATATTGATTAGGCGACCAAAAATCAAAGCCAACAGATGAAAAATAAGTTTAATCTCCTATTTAAATACAAAACCAAGAAGAAATTCATACTCTCACTATATTATAGCAAGGAAGATGATCATAGCTGTATTTATTTTTCATAGACCAGAATGAATACATAAATAATCCATGTATAGTGAACAACATAAAAAGCACGTGCAGGATTCCAATGAAACATGATCTGTCAGGATGTTAAGGCATTTTGAGATAAAAAACTATAGAGCAATATGCATAGCATAACAAATTATACAGCACAAGATAACAAGCTAGAACCAAAATCTTGATATTTAAGGCTTTAAATTAAGAACGTAACATGTACAACAAGAGTAATTGACATCACAGAACAATAATAAAAATATCAAACTGAGCATACACGCATAAGCAGGACCACGCACAACAGTGGAATGAACTCAGTATTGCTACATAATTTCAAGCAAGCATGAACAAAAAACAAGAAAATCGCAAGTGCATAATGTGATCCTAGCCATAGAACCAATAATAGAGCCACAAATGAGTATTAAAACAACCTATCCTTTAATTCAAAACAAGGATATAAGAAAAGCAACTTTACGTTAAATTTATGTTCTTCAAGACACATGGAAAAGGTTGAAAATTTTCAAGTTTATACCTCTATCGTAGCCTTTGATTTGGCAAACTTATTTCATTTAGCTAATATTGGACATCACATTATTGGTAAAGTTTAGCATTTGTTATACACGCTGAATGAGGATCATCAGAGCAATGTTTAATATTCTTACTTAGAAATTACATTAGCAGGATACCACGCGTATACTAAGTTGACTAGGAATTGATCTGCAGCACAGATACAACTAGATTAACATACTGGACCTTTAAGAAGAAGAAGAAGTAGTTTAACATACTGGACCTTTAAAAAGAAGAAGAAATCGCATGTTTGTGTAATTTAGCTGTCGAACGCAAGTAATAGAGAACATAGAGAACGCGCCCCCCCCCACCCCACAACAAAACAGAAAAAAAAAAAAAACAAAACCACAAAAGAAAACCCCCCACCAAACAGGAATAAAAGGAAGAAGAAGAAGGAAAACGAAAGAAAAAAGAAAGCAAGAAAAGAAAAGAAAACAAAAGATGTCACTGTTGAAAAATAAGGCAGATGACAATCAAAGAAAATGACATCGAAAATCAATGAATATGAGAATAACAACTATATTGTAATACAAAAGCAAAGAAATTTTAACTAATATGGCCAGTGAAACTTTACAACTTATAAACAATTAAAGAGATTGACTAGACAGAGACCAAAAGATTCTATCAAATATTTAGGCAACTCAACAAGCATGCCAAAGAAATTCCAACAAGATTATGGCATACATAAATCCAAAAGAAATACGATCAATGGCTTTCAAAACACAACGATTAATCTAGATCAAAACACATCTAAAAATAAACCTTGGTTAAACAATAAGTAGTGCATCTTTCATTTATGTAAATTTAGTAAAATTTTATCAGCACCTGAAAGGTTCAAATTTTACAATCACAACTAAACCAATAGCATCAAGTGCCAGAACAGCACAAGATCTTGAACACATATTAAACACTTGACATGTCTATCAAGGATATATTAGGGCTGAATTGGTGAGCTGAATCCTTATTTAGATACTCTAATATGTACAGCCGTTTTAGAGAATAGTTGTTTGCACATTCTACACCACGAAATGACCCATCTATTAGCCAACTTGATAACACTTCTACTTGAATAGATTATGTAGTTAAATTATTCCATAAACAGTACCAACTAATTAATTAGCACGATGAATAAATTATTGAAACTCCTAATAAAAAAACATAGGAAATATCGCTGGTTTTACACAGTCACTTAAGCTCAAGAACAAAGAGTAAGCTACGTTAATATCTAGGCAGTCCTTACAAGTTTAAAATCAGTACACCCATAAAACAGGATCCATTTCCTAGTTGAACCATTGTTGCAGTGGAATTATACAAACAAAATTTAACCTTAACTAGAACCAGCGGGGAGGATCAGTAAAATTAAATAAGCAGCCTAAACTAAAATGAGCATATGTGTAAACTTAAACAAAACTCAACCAACTTTTTTCAACAAAAAGTCGAAAGTTAAAACTCAGGGAAAAAACAGTTACCACATTACTATATCACAACATTTTACATCAACACTAGAATTAAGACAAAGTAATAAAACACAAAGAATAAGCCATGGAGATCTTGCATTTAAGGGGGAAAAAGTATAATCTGAAAACTAAGGGCTGGAATTCTAATCTTTAGACCAGGATATGTGCAAAATTCAGGCTGAAAGCCTAATTCCTAAACCAATACAACCTTAAAGCCCAAAGCTGGAACCCTAAACCTTAAACCAATATAAACTAAAAACCCACAGCTGAAACCCAACTCCCTAATTGTTCAACTAGTATAACCTTAAATCCCAAGGCTTTAAAGCCTTGACCAGTATAACACCTCAAACTGGAAGAACAAAATTGTAATCCTCAATCAGTATAACCTCATATTTTTAAATAGAGAAAAGAAAATCAAGCGCAGGCCTATGATCCTCTCTCTCTGTGAAGCCTATGTTACAAACAGGAGAGGGATCAAAGGCAAGACTGAAATCCTCTCTCCCACACATACGACCCCTACCACCATCCTCTACTATATTTAGTAATGTTATGGAAGTAAAGAAATTATTCATTATTGTAATTCATAAACTTATGAGTTTTGAATAGTGTGCAATATTACATCAAACTGGCAAGAGGAAAACAGCTTGGTTCACTGACATAGATCTAGCAAATTAAGTATAAATAGTTAACCCAAGGAGTATAAAAATGTAAAGAGGCGTTTTTCAAAAAATATTATATATTTTTTTAATTACCATTTTACGCATTTCTGGGTAAATTAACCAGAATATGCAAAACGGCGCTTATTACACCAGTATTAGTTGATGAGTGGGAAAATGAAACAGGAAACGGTAAAAATGTTTACTGTTTTCGCTGCATTCATCCCTTTTTTTCAATATAACATTTTTACATTTTGCTTACTCAACCAAAGACAAAGACCAAAGTTTCAAGGGCATGAAAAATTAACATGCTATCTACCCTCCAAAAATTAATCACATTACCCTATGCTTGCTAGGAGCACAAGTTATGGAAATAATAAATTTTTAAAAAAGTAGAATCAAACCAAAAAGAATATGATTGTTCTTGAAAGTAGGTTTATAGGAGAGAATACAAGTCTAAGCAATGAAACTATTGTATGGCTAGTCAATTGGAGAAGCAATTGGGCAACAGACAACGCACGACTTGAGAAAATCATGCCATCATAAATCTTGCCCTATAAGATAACTAAAAATTTAAGATGACACGTGCCCCAAAGAGGAAAAAACATGTCTCATGCATATACAAAGCCAAGAAGAAATCCATACTTATCCTATAATACCCAAAAGAAGACTGTCATTGCTCATCAATTGGACCAATTGATCATTTGGGCAAGTAAATCCCTCATAAAAAATCATGAGGCCCTAAATCCCTTCAAACATCTAAGAGACCACTGGAAATTTAAGGTAACAAATGAAAAATAAAAGTCAGGTCTTGTTTAAACACAACCCCAAGCATATATTCATACTTGCACTATATTACTCTGAGGGAAACTATCGTCGATCCATCTAGCTTTCATAAAGTGGAATTCATATAATGATAATCCAAAGACAGTGAACGTAAAAAGCATTTGCATGACTCCACTGAAACATAATCTGTCAGAATGTGGATAAATTTTAAAATATAAGATTTTGGAAAATAATGCATAATATAACAAACTAGAACCAAAATCATGTTATTTAAAACTTTAAATAACGCATGGCAGGAAACTGAGATCAAAGATTCTAGAGCATAATGCATAATATAACAAACTAGAACCAAAACCTTGTTATTTAAAACTTTACATAATGCATGTAACATAGGCAAAAATTTATTTATCAATATGAACATATATGTATGAGTCAGCACATTCGCGTGCACACACAGTAGAACAAAATCGATATTGTTGAAGTAATTCCAAGACAAGCAAATCATGCATGCATAATGTGATCCCAGTTATAGAACTAATAATAGAATTGTAAATGAGTCTTAAACAATCTATCCTTCCATTTCAGAAGATGAATATAGGAAAAGCAATAGGTCAACAATAGAAATTACCACACAAATAGCAAACAATAGATTAATGTTCTTCCAAATATTTAGCAAAAGTTGAAAAAGGTTCCAAGCTCACACATCTGTCTTAGGTTTAGAATTTATTCACTTAGTAATCACTTTAACCCAAAAAAAAACACCAAGAAAGAACAAGTCACCAATTAATAAAAAACCCAAGAAAACTTGTATAACTTCCAAATGAACTTATTTCTTGAGAATTTGAAGAAAAATGCCCATCTGCAGAAAATGAAAAAAAGAAAAAGATAAACATGATACCCATATCCTCATCATGCATTTCTGGAAATGTCAAAAGTGTTAGACGTATATGTATACCTTTGTATGTATATGTATACATACTTGTATTCTTGTATATCTACAGTACCGTATATGGTACTATATCTGTCTATATGTACCTCTTCATTACATGACAATACACACATTTGGATCATCTTCTATCAAAAAGAACCAAATTATTCACTCTGGTTGTGTATGCTGTACATCAGATAACTGATGATATTTCACGTTCAATAATTTTGCATTTGTTATAAACACTTGTTAAGATCATCAGAGTTAACAGCAAGCCATATGTGACGTTCCGAAAAATAGCTTCTTGGAAATCACAACCAGATTTGCAGCTACCATGCTTATGCTAAGTTGAGAAGGAATTGATCAGCGTAATAGATACAACCAGATTAATGTTTGATACAACTGACAAGAAAAATAACCGGACCCCAACAAAAGAAAAAAAAAATCATGCATTTGTGTGGCAAGTAATAGGTGCACAACATTTGAACATAGAAGATATCAGGAAATGGCATCTTTGTTTTCCAAATCTCATGGGTGAAGAAAAAAGTGGAATCATGTTCGAACATCAACTAAGAACCTATTATTGCTACAAAAGAAGACAAGTACTTGCCATGACATCACCTTCTAAAAGAAGCACGTCAAAAATTGATGAATATCATAAATAAAACTATATCATAATATAAAATATAAATAAATAAACCAACATAGAAATTCAATTAACATAGCGACTGAAAGCCAAAAAATTCAATCAAATAAGTGGCTAAATCAAGTAGCCTATCAAACCAATTTAGAACAGATTACAAAATATGAAATCCACAGGACATAGGATCACTCGTTTTCAAAACTCAATGATTCATCTAGATTGCAACACGATTTAGAAATGAGCTCTGATTTAAGCCACATCTTGAATGAGCCTGACAAACTAGTAGCACATCTTGAATTTAAGAAACCCAAAAATATTTTATCGCCAACTGAGGAAGTTTAAATTCTACTATCACAAGCCTACTAATTACAACAATGAATTAACTGAAGCTTTAGGAGTCAGAACAAAGCAAGACCTTCAACCAATACTCAGCTTGACAAGTCTAATGGACTGAATTGGTCAACTGGAACGCTGTTAAGAAACTTCACTATGCAGTCTTTCAGCCAATAAAGAATTCAGGCACTTGTACATTATATACCACAATGTGATCCATCTATAAGTCAACTGGATACCTATTCTACTTAAATTGATTAAGTAGCTAGTTTATTTGCCAATCCCTAAAACGGACTCCTCATTCATTAGATAGAGAAGATTGCCAAGATTTAGTGATCTGCTGCCAAACTATTCCAATTCCAGAAGCTCAGACTCGGTCTAGTACCTCATATACATATATATATATATATACATATATATGTATATGTATACACATATATATATATATATATACATATCTATATATATATATATGTGTGTATATATATATATGTGTATATATATATATGTCACAAATTAATTAGGACGATGACTAAATTATTGAATCTTGAACTAGAAAACATAGGGAATATGGTTGGTTTTACACATTCATTTATGGTCAGAAACAAAGATTAGGTTATATAGATAACCAACATAGGGAGGGAATATTGCTGGTTTTACACATTCATTAGTGGTAAGAAACAAAAATTAAGTTATATAAATATGCAAGTCGTCCTTAATTAACAATGGAAAATCATTACAGCCATAACATGATTAATCTCCTCGTCAAACCATTACTGCCATGAAGATTATACAATTAACAATTGCCATGCAACAGTATCTAGAACAGTCACGAGGGCATGTAAAATTAAACCAGAAGATCTAACCAAAATGAACATATCTGTCAACCAAAAAAAAAAAGACTCAACCAACTTTTGCCAACAAAAGTCCCTTACACTTAGACAAAAAAACAAGAACATCATTCTCAAACACCAGTATATCCATACAGTTAGGTGAGAATCCTAATTCCAAATCCAATACAACCTTAAAACCCAAGGCCAAATCCCTAATCCTTCAACCAGTATAACCTAGCAACCCAAAACCAAAACCCTAATCCCTAAACTAGTATACATTAAAACCCAAGGCCAAAATTCAGGAACTTAAGAATGTTCTCTAGATTTATTAATTTGTGTAAACTTGTAATTTTTTGTAAACAGCATGCAGCACATATCTAATTGACTAGAGAAAACCAATTGGTCCATTGATATTTTAGGAAATTAAGCACGAATAATCAACCAAAGGGACACAAAAACATAAAGACGTTTAAAATTTTTTAGGAAAAAAGCCATGAATACAAAGTTCAATTTTGCATAACTAAGGTTTGAAAATTCTTTTTGAGGACATAAATAAGCAGTCTTCTCACTAGAATAACCAGCTAAACAAATGACAAATAAACAAGGCAGAATTTGTTAAAGATGGTTAAACTCAATAACACAAAAAGACAACATAGAAGCAGAATTTCAGTTTTCTAGGCAAAGAAAGAGACACAACAATAATAGTACAATAATAGTAAATTGGCATGGTCAGGGTCTGTGATGATTTTAATGGGGAAGGTTCAAGAGATCGCTATAAGACGCATTTCTTCAAAAGGCAACTAGCATATAATGTATTCGCCCCTATGATGCAATTGAAAAATAGGCATTGATCAAGTACGATTGTCACACTTCTCTATTTTCAGGCCAAATAGCAGATGGTTCAACCACAAGTAGGACACTGTTTGGTAGTTTTTAGGTATGGGTAACCATACACCATCAGTTATGACACTTCAAATAACAACAGATAGAAAAAAAGTAAGTCATTCACAGTTAGATCCAAATTCAGGTAAGTACCATCAATCCTCGGAAGGACACAAGAAGGAAATGTACTAACATACCTCTGGTTTGGAAAGTAGATGCATAGTAATGATCTACTGAAACTTAAAACACTAGGCCGGTATTATTTGGTTGGGTGTTGATGCTTGACACCACCAAGATAAATAGCAAAGTTTAACTTGGTTGCTTGAGTCGTTGATATATTCCAGTTAGTTTTGGCTCATCCTGAAAGAATTGTTTCTTTTTATTAACTTAATTAAGAATAAAACAAGAATCTGACATTCATTAAAGTTTGTCAAAGCTTTAGTAATTATTAAATTATAATGGTGAATTCTTTGTTAGGTATAGATCTAACAGATAGTAATGTATAATAAGAATTTCAGTCCCAACATTCATATTGGTCTTATATTAAACTAGAGAAGACCATTATTGCTCATCAATTGGAGCAATTGGTCATTAGGGGAGGAAACTACTACCCCTAACACAAAAAAACCACAACAAAAGACCATAAATCCCTTCAAATATCCAAGAACCAAGAAGAAACTTAAGACAACAATTGCAAAGAACCTACACTTGTGAAAGAAGGCCTCAATAAAAAGTAAGTCTTGCCATCAATTCAATTCCAAATCATATAAAACCTATAAGGGCAACTTACACAAACTTGTTAAACAGAGAAATAACTTCACCTTCTTCAACTTGTTATCTGTGTAGAACATACTTCTAAATGGAAGAAACAGTCCCGCATAAAGGTAGAGCCTGCATTGTTCATCCTTAAATTTGAATGTTGCATGCTGTTAAGACATGGACCCACCACCCTAACTCCGCCATAACCGCAGTTACAGGGAAGGGTTGGTGGTGGTATATCAACTAGAGGGAAGTCCATCCCACAGGCGATGTAGGACTAAGGGTGACCATACAGCCCGGACTGTGGGCCCAAGATCCTAGCCATAGCTCTGATACCATGTTAAGACAGGGACCCACCACCCTAACTCTTCCATAACCGCAGTTACAGGGAAGGGTTGGTGGTGGTATATCAACTAGAGGGAAGTCCATCCCACAGGCGATGTGGGACTAAGGGTGGCTATACAGCCCGGACCCTTTCTCCATCCCAACACCCCCCTGGGCCACGGTGTCCATACAGCCCGGACCGTGGGCCCAAGATCCTAGCCATAGCTCTGATACCATGTTAAGACAGGGACCCACCACCCTAACTCCTCTATAACCGCAGTTACAGGGAAGGGTTGGTGGTGGTATATCAACTAGAAGGAAGTCCATCCCACAGGTATCAGAGCCATGGCTAGGATCTTGGGCCCACGGTCCGGGCTGTATGGCCACCCTTAGTCCTACATCGCCTGTGGGATGGACTTCCCTCTAGTTGATATACCACCACCAACCCTTCCTTGTAACTGCGGTTATGGAGGAGTTAGGGTGGTGGGTCCCTGTCTTAACATGGTATCGAGCTATGGCTAGGATCTTGGGCCCACGATCCGGGCCGTATGGCCACCGTGGCCCGTGGGGTGTTGGGATAGAGAAAGGGTCCGGGCCGTATGGCCACCCTTAGTCCCACATCGCCCGTGGGATGGACTTCCCTCTAGTTGATATACCACCACCAACCCTTCCCTCAGAATCGCGGTTATAGAGGAGTTAGGGTGGTGGGTCCCCGTCTTAACATGGTATCGAGCTATGGCTAGGATCTTGGGCCCACGGTCCGGCTGTATGGCCACCCTTAGTCCCACATCGCCTGTGGGATGGACTTCCCTCTAGTTGATATACCACCACCAACCCTTCCCCAGAATCGCGATTATGGAGGCGTTAGGGTGGTGGGTCCCTGTCTTAACATGGTATCAGAGCTATGGCTAAGATCTTGGGCCCACGGTCCGGGCTGTATGGCCACCGTGGCCCAGGGGGGTGTTGGGATGGAGAAAGGGTCCGGGCTGTATGGCCACCCTTAGTCCCACATCGCCTGTGGGATGGACTTCCCTCTAGTTGATATACCACCACCAACCCTTCCCTGTAACTGCAGTTATGGAGGAGTTAGGGTGGTGGGTCCCTGTCTTAACACATGCCACCCGAGATGTTAGGTTATTGGTAAATACAACAATCATGGTCTAATTCATGGTTAGCAGGACAACATCCAAATGCCCATTTCACAACTGCGTTAGCCATTATGATGTAGGAGCATCAGTTATATCCGTTACAATTTCTCTTTGCCTTCATTTTACTTTAAGTTTCATAAGTTATTAGCTTAATAAATGATACTTGTCTTTTAAGTTTCTTTTAGGTTACTTAATGATTAAGTCTAGTATTAATGCAAAAGCCTAATGCTACTATAAATAGCTTTCTTGTTAGAAAATAAGCAATTTATATCTTTTTATTCCATAATATTAAAGAAGTTTTCTTAGAAACTCTGTTATCTATCTTGTTTCCAACCACAAACCTCTTTTTTTTAGTCTAAGTCTTGTAGACTGATTACCCATTAACTCTTCTACTGCGCCAAGTTTTGTATCAGAGCCTAAAAATCCTACATTCCTAGAGGACTATTGCTTAGAAACCATGGTTGGGCGAGGTAAAGGCAACGAGCTCCAACAAACAAAAATGGCTGAGATGCGAAGAATGATTGCGGACTTGACCGGGCTATACAAGCCTTGCAGTGTCAAGACACCGTGGGAGTCCAAATGGAGAAACCGGACGGTGATCGCAACCATTCTGAAATTCCCGATGTTGAGACTAAAAATGTAGTTGAGGATGAAAATCCTTTCTATGATGCTGGAGCCACAAATGGAACGACACGAGGTGGATTAGAAGAACGGTTATTCCATGCCTTTGATCTAAATGGTGGAGGAATCAAAGTTGACGTAGCTGACTTTCACAGAAAAGTGCATGCAGAATACTTCCTTGATTGGGAGAACAGCTTGGATAATTATTTTGAATGGAAGCCCATGGCAGAAAATTGAAAAATACTATTTGTAAAACTTAAATGGAAGGGTACTACACTTCAATGGGGGAAGAGAGTTGAAGAACAGCGAACTCGACAAGGCAAGCCAAAGGTTAGCACTTGGGAACAGATGAAAATCAAGCCGCAAAAATAATTTTTGCCAGCTGATTATATAATGGAATTATATGACAAATTTCATTGTTTGAATCAAACCAAGTCTGTCGAGGTACACGGCTGAATTCAACAACCTGTCGATTCGTGTCGGATCATCTGAGAGTAATGAAAAAATTGCTTATCGTTATCTTGCTGGTTTGAATCAATCAATTAGAGATGAAATAGGAGTTGTTCGTTTGTACAATATTGGAGATGCTTGGTAATATGCTTTGGCAGCTGAAAAGCGAGTTACTCGTTATAGTGCTCGAAAGCCTTTATTCAGCAGTAATTGGCAAAGCAAATCTGGAAGGGGACGTGGCTATCCTCCAGCCTCATGAAACTAACGGGAGGCTACTACAAATAGCAAAACTGGTGAAGGCACAAACAATGTTAACAAGAGTGATAAAGGCAAGAGCAAAATGCCTTATGGTGGACAAAACAATTATAATTCTAAGGGAGGTAACAATTCTCAACTTCGACGTTTCACTTATGGCAAAATCGGACACACTTCTTTTACTTGTCCACAACGAAGAGTAAACTTTGCAGAAGTTGAGGAAGAGTTAGAACCAGTTTATGATGGATATGATGAAGAACTAGAAGAAGTTGATGTTCATCTAGCTCAAGGCGAGTCATTAGTGGTGCGTAGAGTGATGATAATTACCGTCAAAGATGAAGAGGAAGATTGGAGGCGACGCAGTATTTTTTGAACTCGTGTTGTGTGTGGAGGTAAATTATGTGATCTTGTTATTGATGGAGATAGTATGGAGAATATCATTTCAAAGGAGGTTGTTGAGAAATTAAAACTTCCAACGAATAAGCATCCTCATCCATACAAGATAGGATGGCTACAGAGGGGACACGAGGTACCAGTGACTTCTCAGTGCTTGGCGAAATTCACCATGGGAGGTAATTTGGAAGATGAAACCTTATGTGATGTTGTACCTATGGATGTTGGGCATATTCTTATTGGTAGACCTTGGTTATTTGACCATGATATGGTTCATAAAACGAAACCTAATACTTATTTCTTCTCCAAAAGCAACAAAAGGTACACTTTGTATCCTCTTAAGGAAAAAGAGAAGAAGTTGACTAGTGGGAATCGTAATGACAAAGTGAAGAAAATCAGTGGGTATTTATCTACTGAAAGAATTGAAGCTGAGATGGGAATTGTGTATGTTTTTGTGAACAAACTATCTGAACATGGCAAGGAAAATTCTCAATATCCACCGGAGGTTTGGCAATTATTGGAAGAATTTAGAGATCTGGTTTCTTGGGATGCACCCAAAAGTTTACTGCCTTCAAGAAACATTCAACATGCCATTGATTTGGTACCTGGAGCACCTTTACCAAATTTACTAGCATATAGAATGCCACTGATGCAGCTAGCCGAGATACAAGGACAGATTAGCGAGCTGTTGGAGAGGGGTTTGGTACGTGAAAGTAGAAGTCCTTGTGCTTGGCCAGCTTTATTGGCTCCAAAGAAAGATGGTTCGTGGAGAATGTGTGGACAACCGTGCAATAAACAAAATTATAGTCAAGTATCGTTTCCCTATTCCTCATTTAGAGGAGATGCTTGATCAACTAGCAGGGTCATGGTCTATTGTATTTTCTAAACTTGTTTTGAAGAGCGGGTAGCATCATATCAAAATGAGTGGAGATGAATGGAAGACTGCCTTTAAAACTCCAGATGGATTATTTGAATGGTTGGTAATGCCATTTGGCCTTTCCAACGCTCCAAATACATTCATGCGCGTGATAACAGATGTACTCAAGCCTTTCTTGAAATCTTTTGTTGTAGTTTATTTTGATGACATTTTGATCTATAGTCGTACGAAAGAAGAGCATTTGAAACATTTACATCAAGTTCTAGAAGTGCTTCAAAGGGAAAAACTCTATGTAAATTTGAAGAAATGCAGCTTTATGCAGTCAGAAGTGGCATTTCTTGGTTTCATTGTGTCAGAAGCAGGTTTGAAACCATATCTAGGAAAGGTTCGTGCAATCGTGGCGTGGCTAGCACCACAATCAATCAAAGAAATGAGAAGTTTTCATGGGTTGGCGTCTTTTAATAGGAGATTCATTAGGAATTTCAGCTCCATAATGAATCCTCTAACTGTGGTATTGAAGAAAGACGAATTTGAGTGGACACCATCTGCACAACGAGCCTTTGAACGAGTGAAGGCTTTGATGACAGAAGCACCAGTTCTTACATTACCAGATTTAGCGAAGTTGTTTGTTGTTGAATGCGATGCTTCACATGTGGGAATTGGAGCAGTTCTTAGCCAGGATGGGAGGCCCATGGATTTTTTCACTGAAAAGTTGTCTGATTCCAGACAACGATATTCCACTTATGATTTGGAATTCTATGCTTTCGTAAGAGCTATTCGTCATTGGTAACACCACTTGGCTTATCATGAGTTTGTTGTTTACTCTGATCATCAAGCTTTAAGGTATTGACATTCTCAGAAAAAACTTCATGGTCGACATGCCAAATGGAGTTCTTTTCTTGATGAATTTAATTTTTCATCGAAATACAAGTCGGGACAATCTAATGTTGTAGCTGATTCCTTGAGTAGACGATCATTACTTTTAAAAGTTGTGAGCACTCAAGTTACAAGCTTTGAGGAATTGTAGAATCAGTATAGCATTCATCCCCATTTCAGCAAAATAGTAGCTGCATTGCAAGATTTCTCACAAGTTAGTCATCTGCCATACAAATTGCATGATGGTTACTTGTTTAAAGGTAATTGCTTATGCATTCCAGATGGTTCTTTACGTGAACAAATCATCAGAGAACTTCATGGAAATGGCTTAGGAGGACATTTTGGTAGAAACAAGACAATGGATATGGTGACTGATCGTTATTATTGGCCTAAAATGCATCGAGATGTCGAGAGATTAGTGAAGAGATATGCAGCTTGTTTGTTTGGTAAAGGTAACGCTCAAAATACAGGTCTATATACCCCCATACTTGAACCAGATTTACCTTGGATTCATTTGAGTATGGATTTTGTTTTGGGTCTTCCTAAGACGGCCAGAGGCTTTGATTCTATTTTTGTGGTGGTGGATTGGTTTTCCAAAATGGCACACTTTATTCCATATTTTAGAACTTCTGATGCAACGCACATTGCTGAATTATTCTTTTGGGAGATTGTGAGATTACATGGTGTTCCATCATCTATTGTTTCTGATAGAGATATGAAATTTATGGGACACTTTTGGAGAACCTTGTGGAGGAAATTTGGGACAGAATTGAAGTATTCTAGTACTTGTCATCCGCAAATAGATGGTCAAACAGAAGTTGTGAATGAGAATTTGGGTAATTTGTTGAGACGTCTTATTGGCAACAATGCGAAGCCTTGGGATATAGTCATACCACAAGCTGAATTTGCATACAACAATTCTGTCAACCAAAGCATTAAGAAGACACCTTTTGAGGTTGCTTATGGAATGAAACCTCAACATGTACTTGATTTAGTGCCATTACCGCAGGAAGCCAGAGTGAGTGATGAAGGGGAAACATTTGCTAATCACATTCGGAGGATTCATGAAGAGGTAAAAATTGCTTTGAAAGCTAGTAATGCAACATACTCTTTTGCAGCAAATCAACATCATCGTGTGCAAGAATTTAAGGAGGGAGATCAAGTACTAGTGCATTTGAGGCGAGAAAGATTTCCAAAGGGTACTTACCATAAGCTTAAGTCTAAGAAGTTTGGGCCATGTAAAGTGTTGAAGAAAATCAGTTCTAACGCTTAATTCAATTGCCGCTAGAGTTGCAAATTAGTCCCGTATTCGACGTTTCAGACTTATATCTATTTGATGGATGTGATGGCATTGCATCTCCCATCGATGCTCAAGTTCAGCAGTCACCAAGTGCAAAAGCAGATGTCATTGAAGATGTGTCAGATGTGAAAGAGGCTAGATCTAGGCGAGGTAATTTTTACAGAAAATTTTTAGTGAAGTGGCTTGGTAAACCAGCAACTGAGAGCACTTGGATAACTGAAGAAGATCTGAAACGCATCAATCATAACATCTATGAGGAGTATGTCAAAGCTTACTTGTCGGAGACGAGTTTTTTTTCTGAGCCAGGGAGAATGATGCAGGAGCATCAATTACATCCGTTACAATTTCTCTTTGCCTTCATTTTACTTTAAGTTTCATAAGTTATTAACCTAATAAATGATACTTGCCTTATAAGTTTCTTTTATGTTACTTAATTATTAAGTCTAGTATTAATGCAAAAGGCTAATGGCTACTATAAATAGCCTTCTTGTTAGAAAATAAGCAATTTGTATCTTTCTATTCCATAATATTAAAGAAGTTTTCTTAGAAACTCTGTGATCTATCTTGTTTCCAACCACAATCCTTTTCTCTTTAGCCTAAGTCTTGTAGACTGATTGCCCATAAACTCTTTTACTGCACCACATTAGCTCATCTTGAATTAATGATATCAAAGAGTTGGATCCACAACAAGCAATCAGCGTGACTTCAAAACTTAAGATGGCATTATAACCAACAGGAAGCCACAGTGATGCCCTATTCTTAACAAAAATAGGCATGAACTCTTGTAAAAAATATCTAGATAGAGGAGAATAAGCACAGGTATGTTATAGATTGAATTAAACATATATTCATTATCAATAGAAAAAGTCAGAATGATCAGATGATAACTACTCACACTGAATAATGAATAACCTATCATGTGCACGATTTTCCAAGCAACATCTATAAGGGGACACATAGCCTGGTCATTAGTGGAACCAAAAGGTTTGGGCAGACAAAAAGACAACAGTTTACTTGATCAAGTGTAATTTGGAGCGAACATGAGAAATAATTATTTGAAAAATGTAAAAACCAACCTCTCAGATTCTTCTGTTGGTGTAGGTTGAGTATTGTTTGGTAAAGTGAATACATCAGAAAATAGCTTCAATTCACAAATATAATTCATTGCTTTAACTGGATTATTATGAGAAATCATGATAGCAATCTACAGATGAGTAGGAAAAATGAATCAAACAATAGAGATGTTAAATACTGTAAAAAAGAAATGTAAATGGAGCCTACTTCATGACCAATGTGTACTCTGCTTAGTTATCAGCAATAGCAGTTTTCACTTCTTCATCCGAAGCAGCCTTCTTCAAATTTTCATCGAAATTAAATCCAAACCCAGCACCTGAGAAGGCAAACTACAAGAGAACCATGCTTAACAATAGTTTTAGATTTTATTTGAGCTTCAACCACGCATAGATTAACCATCAAACCAGAAATGTTACATTTTGACAAACTTCCAGCATAAGAGAATTCTAGATACACTTACATAAATTTCCTAGACGATATCAAACATTAACAATGATGGCAGTGCAGCATTTGATTTAAGAAATTGCATCAGTATCTATACACTATGATAGGTTCAAATTTATGGTGAACATCAGAAGGCTTAACTAGAAAAATATTTGCAATTTACCCTTCCCCTAGAGTGAGGCACTGTGAAATTAACCTTACCCACAAACCGAAGAATTTTTAATTAACAAAAGGAATTAACATAATTTTCAGAAGAAGAGATTATACATGATGCCAACTATCATAGTGTATAGCAAGAGATGCTAAACTAAAAATTATAGTTTACCAAATCAAATAGCTCGAAGAACTCGGAGGGGGTCATCCAAAAAGATAGCCTTTGGTGGTAGAGGATTGCCAATTGACCCAGCCTTTAATTGCTGAATACCTACATAAAATTAAGTCATGAAAAACAGAAATCAGCAAAATTATGAAAATTCTTACAGAACATTATAAGTATATTTTTCGATGCTCTAACCTTTTCCAGTGAAAACTTTAACTGAATTTGTGTTGATATTATAGAAAAGGCTTCCATGAAAAAGATAGAATAAGAAAAAAAAAAACTTCCAAGTCAGAAATGAATAACGAAACAAAAATAAAATTATACTTCCAAAATGCACAATTGAAAGCAGCTTGTGTTAAAAGGTATCATATTGTCCTCGCATTTCAGTGGCAAATGCGTGAACCAAAAACATTGGTGTGAATGATCATACTGCAATGAGACTGTATTTGCAGAAAGTCAGAAGATAAAATTACAAGTTTGACATCAATTGATTTAGGAAGTAATCATACATGGCTAAAAATTAGCATATCATGTAAAGCTAGCTACTAAAGGGGTTAATGCTAATCAGATAGGCTCTATGATTTATGATGGTAAAAAACCTGTGAGTATAACAGATTGATGTGATTGAACAGACAAAGAACACATGTTTATTGATCATTAAGAAAAGATCCAAGTGGAGCGCTTAATTAAGCACTGGTTAATAAGAAATGCTTGGAACGTCTGCAACAGTGAGGGTTCAAGTGTAATGAATTCGCTATTTATTTCCCTCCTAATTTTGACAGTATTGTTCATGAACTTTTTTCCATAAACATCTGCACAAGATTTTGAAGTATAGAACTGGATACCTTTTCATGTTAGATCCTTGCGGTATGCATCTTCTTCAGCAGTTCCAAACTCTCAGCCAAAATTTGAATAAAATACAAAACAATTGTACATTGATGTCTATAAAAACCAGAGTAAAGAAAAATAAATATAATCAAGGTGCACCAAAATTGAGCATGTCCCCCAACACAAAAGTTAATATCATGATCATAATAGGATTACAGGAAATAACCCGCTCTCTGTGTTGACATAGCAATTACCATTTCTATCCTAGAAGTAATAGTGTCAGTTTATTTTATAGCTATACAAGTAATACGTAAATCACAATCTAATAGCAGCCAATTTTATTCTAGAACAGTTAAGTACATGCATGCGCTGCATGTACCATTGTAGGGATCCAGCTGTTCTCCACGTACATCTTAAATCTCAAGTTAAGAAAATCTATCCACGTATCATATACACGCACCATCCTTGCTCTCTCCAAGAGTTTTGACTGTTCTGGATTCCTGCAGAGTTACCAAGCTATTAGATGCAATTACAGCGGTACAGGAAAGACACGAACAACTCAGACGGTCAGTGACTGGCCAAGTTCCATCATATAACTCCGACTTATACACACATATAAGTGCACAATAATGCTAACCAATCATAATTGCAATAACTAGAAGTTCATATAAATCCTAGTAGAACGCATGTGAAACATACAAATTAACAAACGCATGTGATCACCACCGTGACGAGTCTAAAGATCAGATTATACCGTTGAATAACACCTACTCCTTGTATCCCCTCGCCAGTATGCTGCAGGCAGGAGTTAACTTTTTCACAAAACTCTTGTCCCAGCATGTCATCCAATGCAATGTCAATATCACAGCATTCTTTGCCCAACATTTGAGATCAAATACAGTGAATCAGCATTTAATCGAGCTATTTGCACTGAAAATACCTCAAAATCGAATCACTAACAAAATCAAAAGAAGAAAAAGAGAATCTAAAGAACCTGATCGCGCGCCCAGCCACAAGCAACGCGGGGCTGATTATCAAGGACGAAGTGGCGGATCACTTCGAGAAGCCGGAATATCTTCTGATCGTCTCCCTCACAGAATGGGAAGGAGAAGAAGGAGAAGGGCCGGTTGTATAGTTCTCCCGGCATCCGCACTCAAGAGTGGACGAAACACTAGGTTACGGGCCAGGGACGGAGGAGAGTAGGGGTTTGGGAGGGAGACGGCGAGAGGGACGATGGAGAATATGAGGTTCCTCGTGATGTCAGATCAATCAAAGGGGTTTAGTGCTTGCTTGGATGGAGTGAGGGGTGGGTTAATAAAGTAATGGAAAGGGAAGGAAGGGAAAGGAAGGGTTGAATACATACTTTGTTTGGGGGAAGGAAGAGAAAGGAAATGGGCGTTTGGTTCGGGGTAATGATATATTACCATGGTAATAAAATTACCATGGTAATAAGGTCGAGAATATTACATGCCCGGAATGTTGTAATAATGTGAGATTATGAGAAAATCTTTAATTAGTTAGTCATGGTAATATGTCAAATTTATCTAAATGCCCCTACATATAAAATTTTAAAAATTTTAATTTAAAATATTTCGATAAATAAATAATTAAATTATAATATATAATTATATATATATTTATTTAATTATATATATAATTAAATTATATATATTTTTTATTATTTATTTATCTAAATACTTTAAATTAAAATTTTCAAAATTTTATATATAGGGGGTGTATAGGTAAATTTATTTAATATATAATTATTATAATTATATATAGAGGAAATTACCAAAAAAACCCCATAAGTTTGCGATATGGCCAAAAACACCCCGTTAATTTCTCAATACCTAAAAACCCCTTCCTTTTAAAGTCAATGTTTTCCAACCCTCAAAGTTTGCAACGGACGTTAATGGAGTTATGTTTGAATTTTATGTACGAAATTACCCTT